>CM040932.1:9018813-9023813 GCA_023029165.1 Gobiocypris rarus | reverse complement strand
TGGACTCTGAATCCAGCGATCCGAGTTCAAATCTCGGTGGGACCTTTATTCCTGAATCTGCTCGAAACAGCATGAATGGAAAGACTTGACAACTGTTGAGACCATTACATATAGGTTTTATTCCTCCGCTTTCTGCCACCTGATGGTGTTCCTTGCCACCGTCGCTTTGGCTTGCTTAATGGGGACACTTAATATTCAAGAGTAGTATTGATTTAACTGCACTTCACACTATTGGATGAAAAGTAAACGTCAACTGAATTGAGCTGACGATAACACTGCTGTTTTTGCAGAGCTTCTTTATAGCTGAATTAAACTTGTTACGTAATCAATGAACTTTACACAGTTATGAAACGGAACCTCAGCTGAATAATGACGCTATTGTCTTTTGAAGAGCTGCTTTACAGCACAATTGAATTCCGCTTGCATCATTATTTTCCTGTCTATCACTGTAAAGCTGCCTTGAAACAATCTGTACTGTATAAAGCGCTATATTAATAAAGGTGACTTGGCTCAAGTGATCATACGCTGCTTTGCATGTGCGCCCTATTATCTTACAAACTCTAGTCTATCATTCTTCGCAGGGGAAAGATAAACCATAAAGTACTCACCTGGCCGCAGCATAAAGTCAGGCACCATCTGCTGCTTAAAGTCAACAACTCAAATAAGTCTGGTTTTAATCCAACCACGCACATTTGTCAGTCACGCCTGACAGCGCCACCTCCGAAGCCATATACAAAGTGATTTCAGATGCCGGACCACCAGCACAGCGAGGCTCGTTGGTCTAGGGGTATGATTCTCACTGGTGCGAGAGGTCCCGGTTCAAATCCCGGACGAGCCCTCCTTCTAGGGACCACTTTGAAGGGCCTGACATCTGTTCAGATTGAGGTCTGATGCAGGACGATGCCCGGAGACCAGAAAGTTGTGGCTCGTTGGTCTAGGGGTATGATTCTCTTCGGTGCGAGAGGTCCTGTGTTCAAATCCCGGATGAGCCCAGACTTTGTGTGCCTTTTTGGAAGGTCCGTTCTTTGGGTTGACTGCCATCCACCAAGCTTAGAAGGCGCTTTACCGTCTCCAGCACTTAATCCGTTTCACAGGATTTAATGCCAGGTCGACAGTCAGGAGGCTAGGCCGGTTCGCGCAGTTGGTTAGAGCTTTAGACTGAAAATCTAAAGGTCCCTGGTTCAATCCCGGTTTCACATGCAGGGCCTGCGAGAAGAGATCCTGTCTGGTTCCATGGTGTAATGGTTAGCACTCTGGACTCTGAATCCAGCGATCCGAGTTCAAATCTCGGTGGGACCTTTATTCCTGAATCTGCTCAAAACAGCATGAATGGAAAGACTTGACAACTGTTGAGACCATTACATTAAGGTTTTATTCCCTTCGTTTCTGCCACCTGATGGTGTTCCTTGCCACCGTCGCCTTTGGCTTGCTTAATGGGGACACTTAATATTCAAGAGTAGTATTGATTTAACTGCACTTCACACTATTGGATGAAAAGTAAACGTCAACTGAATTGAGCTGGACGATAACACTGCTGTTTTTTGCAGAGCTTCTTTATAGCTGAATTAAACTTGTTACGTAATCAATGAACTGTACACAGTTATGAAACGGAACCTCAGCTGAATAATGACGCTATTGTCTTTTGAAGAGCTGCTTTACAGCACAATTGAATTCCGCTTTCATCATTATTTTCCTGTCTATCACTGTAAAGCTGCCTTGAAACAATCTGTACTGTATAAAGCGCTATATTAATAAAGGTGACTTGGCTCAAGTGATCATACGCTGCTTTGCGGTGCGCCCTATTATCTTAAAAACTCTAGTCTATCATTCTTCGCAGGGGAAAGATAAACCATAAAGTACTCACCTGGACGCAGCATGAAGTCAGGCACCATCTGCTGCTTAAAGTCAACAACTCAAATAAGTCTGGTTTTAATCCAACCCACGCATACTTGTCACGTCACGCTCGACAGCGCCTTCACCTCCAAGCCATATACAAAGTGATTTCAGATGCCTGGATCGACCAGCACAGCGCAGGCTCGTTGATCTAGGGGTATGATTCCGTCAAAAGCTGAGTGTCCCGGTTCAAATCCCGGACGGAGCCCAGACTTTGTGTCCCTTTTTGGAAGGTCCGTTTCTTGGGTTGACTCGCCTTCCACTACGAAGGCGCTTTACCGCTCTCCAGCAGTGACCCTTTACTTCTAATCCGCTTCACAGGATTTAATGCCAGGTTTATTGTAGTCAGGAGGCGCGGGCCACCATAAGAGTTCGCGTAGTTACAGAGCTTTAGACTGAAAAATCCAAAGTGTCCCTGGTTCAACTCCCGGCTTTGGCCATGCAGGCCTGCGAGAAGAGATCCTGTCTGGTCTCCATGGTGTAATGGTTAGCACTCTGGACTTCCTTTGAATCCAGCCGATCCGAAGTTCAAATCTCGGTGGACCTTATTCCTGAATCTGCTCAAAAACAGCATGTTAATGGAAAGACTCGATAACCGCTGGAGACCATTACATTTAGGTTTTATTCCTCCGCTTTCTGCCACCTGATGGTGTTCCTTGCCACCGTCGCCTTTGGCTTGCTAATGCACGGGGACACTTAATATTCAAGAGTAGTATTGATTGAACTCGCACTTCACACTATTGGATGAAAAGTAAACGCCAACTGAATTGAGCTGGACGATAACACTGCTGTTTTTTGCAGTAGAGCTTCTTTATAGCTGAATTAAACTTGGTTACGTAATCAATGAACTGTACACAGTTATGGCGAAACGGAACTCAGCTGAATAATGACGCTTATTGTTCTTTGAAGAGCTGCTTTACAGCAGCACAATTGAATTCCGCTTGCATCATTATTTTCCTGTTCTATTTCAACAAAGCTGCCTTGAAACAATCTGTACTGTATAAAGCTGGCTATATAAATAAAGGTGATCAGTCAAGTGATCATATTTTTGCTTTGCAGTGCGCCCTATTATCTTACAAACTCTAGTCTATCATTCTTCGCAGGGGAAAGATAAACCATATAGTACTCACCTGGCCGCAGCATGAAGTCAGGCACCACCTGCTGCTTAAAGTCAACAACTCAAATAAGTCTGGTTTTAATCCAACCACGCGACATTTGCCGTCACGGACGCCTGGACGCCTTGACAGCGCCTCACCTCCGAAGCCATATAGCAAAGTGATTTCAGAGATGCCGGACGACCAGCACAGCGCAGGCTCGTTGGTTCTAGGGGTATGTGATTCTCGCCTCGGTGCGTAGAGGTCCTGGTTCAAATCCTGGATTTGTGCCCTTTTCTTTCTAGGGACCATCACTTTTTGAAGGTCCCGACATCTGTTCAGATTGAGGTCTGATGCAGGACGATACCAGGAGACCAAAAAAAAAGTCGTGGCTCGTTGGTCTAGGGGTGTGGATTCTCTCTCCGGGTGCGAGAGGTCCTGGGTCTAAATCCCGGATGAGCCAAAACTTTGTGTGCCTTTTATGGAAGGTCCGGCTTCTTTGGGTTGACTGTCATTCCACCAGCATATGCGCTACCGCCTTCCAGCAGTGATCCTTTACTTTAATCCGCTTTACAGGATTTAATGCCAGGTCGCATAGTCAGAGGCTAGCCGTTCAAGCATGAAATTGGTTAGAGCGTTAGACTGAAGATCTAAAGCACCCTGGTTCTTAGATCACGGACGCTGACGCCTGACAGCGCCTCACCAAGCCATATACAAAGTGATTTCAGATGCCGGACTACCAGCACAGCGAGGCTCGCTGGTTCTAGGGGCGATTCTCGCTGTGCGAGGTCCCGGGCTCGAATCTCCGACCAGCCCTCCCTCTAGGGACCACTTTTTGAAGGGCCCACATCTGTTCAGATTGGAGGTTCTGATGCAGGACGCATGCCAGAAGACCAGTAAAGTTGGTAGGCTCGTTGGGTGTAGGGGCATGATTCTCTCTCTTCGGGCAAGTGCGAGGTCCTGTGTTCAAATCCCGGATTTGCGCCCAGACTTTAGTGCCTTTTTGAAGGTCCATCTCTTTGGGCTGACTGCCATCCACCAAGCTTTAGAAGGCGCTTTACTGGGTTTCCAGCAGTGGACTTTTACTTCTAAACTGCTTCACAGGGGATTTAATGCCAGGTCGGAGCAGTCAGGAAGCTAGGCCGGCTGCGCAGCTGGTTAGAGCGTTAGACTGAAAATCTAAAGCGTCCCTTGGTTCAATCTCCGGCCTGTCATGCAGGGCCTGCTTAGAAGAGATCCTGTCTGGTCTCCATGGTGTAATGGTTAGCACTTTGACCTCTGAATCCAGCCGATCCGAAGTTCAAATCTCGTGGGACCTTTATTCCGAATCTGCTCGAAACAGCACAAATAACGGAAAGACTTGACAACTGTTGAGAATTCATTTACATTTAGGCTTTTATTCCCTCCGCTTCTGCCACCTGGATGGTGTTCTCACACCGCCGCCTTTGGCTTTTTGCTTTGCACGGGGACACTCTAATATTCAAGAGTAGTATTGATTGAACTGCACTTCACACTGGATGAAAAGTAAACGCTAACTGAATTGAGCTGGACTATAACACTGCTGTTTTTTGCAGAGCTTTTGGCAGCTGAATTAAACTTGTTACGAATCATTGAACTTTTACACAGTTATGAAACGGAACCTCCAGCTGAATAATGACGCTATTGTCTTTTTGAAGAGCTGCTTACAGCACAATTCGAATTCCACTCTGCACGGCTTATTTTCCTGTTCTATCACTGTAAAGCTTCCTTGAAACAATCTGTACTGTATAAAGCGCCATATGTAAATAAAGGTGGACTTGCTCAAGTGATCATCACGCTGCTTTGCTGTGCTACCCTATTATCTTGCCAAACTCTAGTCTATCATTCTTCGCAGGGGAAAGATAAAACCATAAAGTACTTACCATCATCGCAGCATAAAGTCAGGCACCATCTGCTGCTTAAAGTCAACAACTCAAATAAATAAGTCTGGTTTTTAATCCAACCACGCACATTTGTCAGTCACGCCTCTGACAG
>CM040932.1:8993813-9011313 GCA_023029165.1 Gobiocypris rarus | reverse complement strand
CGCCTCACCTCCGAAGCCATATACAAAGTGATTTCAGATGCCGGACGACCAGCACAGCGAGGCTCGTTGGTCTAGGGGTATGATTCTCGCCGGGTGCGAGGTCCCGGTTCAAATCCCGGACGAGCCCTCCTTCTAGGGACCACTTTTGAAGGGCCCGACATCTGTTCAGATTGAGGTCTGATGCAGGACGATGCCAGAAGACCAGAAAGTTGTGGCTCGTTGGTGTAGGGTATGATTCTCTCTTGGGTAGAGGTCCTGTGTTCAAATCCCGGACGAGCCCAGACTTTGTGTGCCTTTTTTGGAAGGTCCGTTCTTTGGGTTGACTGCCATCCACCAAGCTTAGAAGGCGTCTCCAGCAGTGACCCTTTACTTAATCCGTTCACAGGATTTAATGCCAGGTCGACAGTCAGGAGGCTAGGCCGGTTCGCGCAGTTGGTTAGAGCGTTAGACTGAAGATCTAAAGAACCCTGGTTCAATCCCGGTTTCACATGCAGGGCCTGCAGAAGAGATCCTGTCTGGTTCCATGGTGTAATGGTTAGCACTCTGGACTCTGAATCCAGCGATCCGAGTTCAAATCTCGTGGGACCTTTATTCCTGAATCTGCTCAAACAGCATGAATGGAAAGACTTGACAACTGTTGAGACCATTACATATAGGTTTTATTCCTCCGCTTTCTGCCACCTGATGGTGTTCCTTGCCACCGTCGCTTTGGCTTGCTTAATGGGGACACTTAATATTCAAGAGTAGTATTGATTTAACTGCACTTCACACTATTGGATGAAAAGTAAACGTCAACTGAATTGAGCTGGACGATAACACTGCTGTTTTTTGCAGAGCTTTATAGCTGAATTAAACTTGTTACGTAATCAATGAACTGTACACAGTTATGAAACGGAACCTCAGCTGAATAATGACGCTATTGTCTTTTGAAGAGCTGCTTTACAGCACAATTGAATTCCGCTTGCATCATTATTTTCCTGTCTATCACTGTAAAGCTGCCTTGAAACAATCTGTACTGTATAAAGCGCTATATAAATAAAGGTGACTTGGCTCAAGTGATCATACGCTGCTTTGCAGTGCGCCCTATTATCTTACAAACTCTAGTCTATCATTCTTCGCAGGGGAAAGATAAACCATAAAGTACTCACCTGGCCGCAGCATGAAGTCAGGCACCATCTGCTGCTTAAAGTCAAAAACTCAAATAAGTCTGGTTTTAATCCAACCACGCACATTTGTCAGTCACGGACGCTGGACGCCTGACAGCGCCTCACCTCCGAAGCCATATACAAAGTGATTTCAGATGCCGGACGACCAGCACAGCGAGGCTCGTTGGTCTAGGGGTATGATTCTCGCTTCGGGTGCGAGAGGTCCCGGGTTCAAATCCCCGACGAGCCCTCCCTTCTAGGGACCACTTTTGAAGGGCCCGACATCTGTTCAGATTGAGGTCTGATGCAGGACGATGCCAGAAGACCAGAAAGTTGTGGCTCGTTGGTCTAGGGGTATGATTCTCTCTTCGGGTGCGAGAGGTCCTGTGTTCAAATCCCGGACGAGCCCAGACTTTGTGTGCCTTTTTTGGAAGGTCCGTTCTTTGGGTTGACTGCCATCCACCAAGCTTAGAAGGCGCTTTACCGTCTCCAGCAGTGACCCTTTACTTAATCCGTTTCACAGGATTTAATGCCAGGTCGACAGTCAGGAGGCTAGGCCGGTTCGCGCAGTTGGTTAGAGCGTTAGACTGAAGATCTAAAGAACCCTGGTTCAATCCCGGTTTCACATGCAGGGCTCAAGTAGAAGAGATCCTGTCTGGTTCCATGGTGTAATGGTTAGCACTCTGGACTCTGAATCCAGCGATCCGAGTTCAAATCTCGTAGGGACCTTTATTCCTGAATCTGCTCGAAACAGCATGAATGGAAAGACTTGACAACTGTTGAGACCATTACATATAGGTTTTATTCCCTCCGTTTCTGCCACCTGATGGTGTTCCTTGCCACCGTCGCCTTTGGCTTGCTTAATGGGGACACTTAATATTCAAGAGTAGTATTGATTTAACTGCACTTCACACTATTGGATGAAAAGTAAACGTCAACTGAATTGAGCTGGACGATAACACTGCTGTTTTTTGCAGAGCTTCTTTATAGCTGAATTAAACTTGTTACGTAATCAATGAACTGTACACAGTTATGAAACGGAACCTCAGCTGAATAATGACGCTATTGTCTTTTGAAGAGCTGCTTTACAGCACAATTGAATTCGCTTGCATCATTATTTTCCTGTCTATCACTGTAAAGCTGCCTTGAAACAATCTGTACTGTATAAAGCGCTATATAAATAAAGGTGACTTGGCTCAAGTGATCATACGCTGCTTTGCAGTGCGCCCTATTATCTTACAAACTCTAGTCTATCATTCTTCGCAGGGGAAAGATAAACCATAAAGTACTCACCTGGCCGCAGCATAAAGTCAGGCACCATCTGCTGCTTAAAGTCAACAACTCAAATAAGTCTGGTTTTAATCCAACCACGCACATTTGTCAGTCACGCCTGACAGCGCCTCACCTCCGAAGCCATATACAAAGTGATTTCAGATGCCGGACGACCAGCACAGCGAGGCTCGTTGGTCTAGGGGTATGATTCTCGCTCGGTGTGAGAGGTCCCGGTTCAAATCCCGGACGAGCCCTCCCTTCTAGGGACCACTTTTGAAGGTCCCGACATCTGTTCAGATTGAGGTCTGATGCAGGACGATGCCAGGAGACCAGAAAGTTGTGGCTCGTTGGTCTAGGGGTATGATTCTCTCTTCGGGTGCGGGATGTCCTGTGTTCAAATCCCGGATGAGCCAAGACTTTGTGTGCCTTTTATGGAAGGTCCGTTCTTTGGGTTGACTGCCATCCACCAAGCTTAGAAGGCGCTTTACCGTCTCCAGCAGTGACCCTTTACTTAATCCGTTTCACAGGATTTAATGCCAGGTCGACAGTCAGGAGGCTAGGCCGGTTCGCGCAGTTGGTTAGAGCGTTAGACTGAAAATCTAAAGGTCCCTGGTTCAATCCCGGTTTCACATGCAGGGCCTGCGAGAAGAGATCCTGTCTGGTTCCATGGTGTAATGGTTAGCACTCTGGACTCTGAATCCAGCGATCCGAGTTCAAATCTCGTAGGGACCTTTATTCCTGAATCTGCTCGAAACAGCATGAATGGAAAGACTTGACAACTGTTGAGACCATTACATTTAGGTTTTATTCCCTCCGTTTCTGCCACCTGATGGTGTTCCTTGCCACCCGCTTTGGCTTGCTTAATGGGGACACTTAATATTCAAGAGTAGTATTGATTTAACTGCACTTCACACTATTGGATGAAAAGTAAACGTCAACTGAATTGAGCTGGACGATAACACTGCTGTTTTTTGCAGAGCTTCTTTATAGCTGAATTAAACTTGTTACGTAATCAATGAACTGTACACAGTTATGGAACGGAACCTCAGCTGAATAATGACGCTATTGTCTTTGAAGAGCTGCTTTACAGCACAATTGAATTCCGCTTGCATCATTATTTTCCTGTCTATCACTGTAAAGCTGCCTTGAAACAATCTGTACTGTATAAAGCGCTATAAATAAAGGTGACTTGGCTCAAGTGATCATACGCTGCTTTGCAGTGCGCCTCTATTATCTTACAAACTCTAGTCTATCATTCTTCGCAGGGGAAAGATAAACCATAAAGTACTCACCTGGCCGCAGCATGAAGTCAGGCACCATCTGCTGCTTAAAGTCAAAAACTCAAATAAGTCTGGTTTTAATCCAACCACGCACATTTGTCAGTCACGGACGCTGGACGCCTGACAGCGCTCACCTCCAAGCCATATACAAAGTGATTTCAGATGCCGGACGACCAGCACAGCGAGGCTCGTTGGTCTAGGGGTATGATTCTCGCTTGCGAGAGGTCCCGGTTCAAATCCCGGACGAGCCCTCCCTTCTAGGGACCACTTTGAAGGGCCCGACATCTGTTCAGATTGAGGTCTGATGCAGGACGATGCCAGAAGACCAGAAAGTTGTGGCTCGTTGGTCTAGGGGTATGATTCTCTCTTCGGGTGCGAGAGGTCCTGTGTTCAAATCCCGGACGAGCCCAGACTTTGTGTGCCTTTTTTGGAAGGTCCGTTCTTTGGGTTGACTGCCATCCACCAAGCTTAGAAGGCGCTTTACCGCCTCCAGCAGTGACCCTTTACTTAATCCGTTTCACAGGATTTAATGCCAGGTCGACAGTCAGGAGGCTAGGCCGGTTCGCGCAGTTGGTTAGAGCGTTAGACTGAAGATCTAAAGAACCCTGGTTCAATCTCGGTTTCCCATGCAGGGCCTGCGAAGAGATCCTGTCTGGTTCCATGGTGTAATGGTTAGCACTCTGGACTCTGAATCCAGCGATCTGAGTTCAAATCTCGGTGGGACCTTTATTCCTGAATCTGCTCGAAACAGCATGAATGGAAAGACTTGACAACTGTTGAGACCATTACATATAGGTTTTATTCCCTCCGTTTCTGCCACCTGATGGTGTTCCTTGCCACCGTCGCCTTTGGCTTGCTTAATGGGGACACTTAATATTCAAGAGTAGTATTGATTTAACTGCACTTCACACTATTGGATGAAAAGTAAACGTCAACTGAATTGAGCTGGACGATAACACTGCTGTTTTTGCAGAGCTTCTTTATAGCTGAATTAAACTTGTTACGTAATCAATGAACTGTACACAGTTATGGAACGGAACCTCAGCTGAATAATGACGCTATTGTCTTTTGAAGAGCTGCTTTACAGCACAATTGAATTCCGCTTGCATCATTATTTTCCTGTCTATAACTGTAAAGCTGCCTTGAAACAATCTGTACTGTATAAAGCGCTATGTAAATAAAGGTGACTTGGCTCAAGTGATCATACGCTGCTTTGCAGTGCGCCCTATTATCTTACAAACTCTAGTCTATCATTCTTCGCAGGGGAAAGATAAACCATAAAGTACTCACCTGGCCGCAGCATGAAGTCAGGCACCATCTGCTGCTTAAAGTCAAAAACTCAAATAAGTCTGGTTTTAATCCAACCACGCACATTTGTCAGTCACGGACGCTGGACGCCTGACAGCGCCTCACCTCCGAAGCCATATACAAAGTGATTTCAGATGCCGGACCACCAGCACAGCGAGGCTCGTTGGTCTAGGGGTATGATTCTCGCTTCGGGTGCGAGAGGTCCCGGGTTCAAATCCCGGACGAGCCCTTTCTTCTAGGGACCACTTTTGAAGGTCCCGACATCTGTTCAGATTGAGGTCTGATGCAGGACGATGCCAGGAGACCAGAAAGTCGTGGCTCGTTGGTCTAGGGGTATGATTCTCTCTTCGGGTGCGAGAGGTCCTGGGTTCAAATCCCGGATGAGCCCAGACTTGTGTGCCTTTTATGGAAGGTCCGTTTCTTTGGGTTGACTGCCATCCACCAAGCTTAGAAGGCGCTTTACCGCCTCCAGCAGTGATCCTTTACTTAATCCGCTTTACAGGATTTAATGCCAGGTCGACAGTCAGGAGGCTAGGCCGGTTCGCGCAGTTGGTTAGAGCGTTAGACTGAAAATCTAAAGAACCCTGGTTCAATCGGTTTCGCCATGCAGGGCCTGCTAGAAGAGATCCTGTCTGGTTCCATGGTGTAATGGTTAGCACTCTGGACTCTGAATCCAGCGATCCGAGTTCAAATCTCGTGGGACCTTTATTCCTGAATCTGCTCAAACAGCATGAATGGAAAGACTTGACAACTGTTGAGACCATTACATATAGGTTTTATTCCTCCGCTTTCTGCCACCTGATGGTGTTCCTTGCCACCGTCGCTTTGGCTTGCTTAATGGGGACACTTAATATTCAAGAGTAGTATTGATTTAACTGCACTTCACACTATTGGATGAAAAGTAAACGTCAACTGAATTGAGCTGGACGATAACACTGCTGTTTTTTGCAGAGCTTCTTTATAGCTGAATTAAACTTGTTACGTAATCAATGAACTTTACACAGTTATGAAACGGAACCTCAGCTGAATAATGACGCTATTGTCTTTTGAAGAGCTGCTTTACAGCACAATTGAATTCCGCTTTCATCATTATTTTCCTGTCTATCACTGTAAAGCTGCCTTGAAACAATCTGTACTGTATAAAGCGCTATATTAATAAAGGTGACTTGGCTCAAGTGATCATACGCTGCTTTGCAGTGCGCCCTATTATCTTACAAACTCTAGTCTATCATTCTTCGCAGGGGAAAGATAAACCATAAAGTACTCACCTGGCCGCAGCATAAAGTCAGGCACCATCTGCTGCTTAAAGTCAACAACTCAAATAAGTCTGGTTTTAATCCAACCACGCACATTTGTCAGTCACGGACGCTGGACGCCTGACAGCGCCTCACCTCCGAAGCCATATACAAAGTGATTTCAGATGCCGGACCACCAGCACAGCGAGGCTCGTTGGTCTAGGGGTATGATTCTCGCTTCGGGTGCGAGAGGTCCCGGGTTCAAATCCCGGACGAGCCCTCCCTTCTAGGGACCACTTTTGAAGGTCCCGACATCTGTTCAGATTGAGGTCTGATGCAGGACGATGCCAGGAGACCAAAAAGTCGTGGCTCGTTGGTCTAGGGGTATCCCAGATAGCACACATACGTTGGGCCGATGTCGACCCGATGCACAAAGTTCCATCGGCAAGACGTAGCTCAGAGAGCGTTTGCTAATTGGGAAAATGTCGCCGAGACATCGGCATCTGATCGCGAATGCTCTCCGGCCGACGTGTGGACGATGCAAGTGTAAATCCTGGCCACTCTGCACGGGCTTTCTAGGACCTTTATTCATTTAGGTCGAACCTTTCGGGCTACACCCAAATGACACACTGGCATAGAATCAACGTTACTCACTGCATCAAAGACCAACGTCAGACAAGCCATTCAATCAAAACTAACGTAAATCTACGCAGATGATTTGCTTACCTTATGCTGAAACGCAGCGCCGATGTCACTTGAGTGAAACACGATGTTGATTTCAGTTTGCTTAAAGTTTTTTTTTACAGTTAAGACGTTTCTGTTTACAAAATAGCAAATAATTAGTACTAATAAGATAAATTAGCTTGTTTCTGTAATAATCACACATTACATTCAGTTAACATTGTTTTAATATTTACAAAGCAGTTACAGATAGCCTACATGTTTAGAGCAATATATGACCTATACAAATCTTCAATATGACTAATAGAAAAGGCATTTACATTCAAATAACCAATATTTATACAGGTAAATGACAGACTAAACAGTCAAGTTAAAATAAAATAAAAATTAATAGCAATATTTACTCAAGAATAACTGATCATGTACCAAACCTATGATTTTTATTGGAGCACAAATGGAGATGCAAGTCAGAACATAATGAGACTCAAATCATGGGTTATTTTCCAATGAGTCTCCTTTGTGTTCCACAAAATAAATGCATATGGGTGAGAAGATGGTTTAAAGAAAGCTTACCCTAGAAAATGGAGGGCAGAAGAATATAGCAGATGAATCAGTTTTTCTTTGTAACTATTATACTATCAGCAAATGTTAACTCCTTGGGTGAAAAAAGTGACAAAGACGTAAAGCAAAATTTCATTAGCATAGAGAAAATATTTTTACTGTAATTACTTTCAAAAATAAAATACATATTATGAGCCAAAAAAGAAGTTTAACCCACACTGGAAAGTCATTATTAAATACCCATGAGAAGGAATACTAGAGAAACTAAAGTTTGACCATTGGATGAGAAATACTGATTGGGTCAGCAGGGTTCAGGCAATCTCTTGTTAACAATTAAATATCAATTGTTTATATATTGATTACATAGTAAATCAATAGTTGTTAATAAGATGGACATGGTTTGGCATTGGTTAATGTGTAATAAAAATGTAACCAGAACATCGACTCAAATTAAGCATGTGCTGTATAATATCTAGTATTATTGTAGCAAAACTAAGCACCTGTGACAGTGGAGAATATTTCAGTAAAGTCACTGAGAAAATGTATTAGGATTAGTAAACTTGTAGTTTTCTTTTCTCTCTCACAAACACAAGAGTTAAATTTGTACTAATACTATTCTACAAATCACAAATGAATAAACTCTTAGGCTAATGTTTTTTTTAGATCATTCAAATAAAGTAAAGTTTAAGGGGGGAAAAACATTCATAAAATGACTTGTATCGCTTTCTAACACAATCTTAAATATTAATTGTAAAGTAGAAGCATTTATAATAAATAAGCTACTTTTAATTTAATTCCAAAACCGTAATTCTACAGTGCAAGGCAATTTCAGGGTGGTGCTGTTGATTACTGATTGATTAATAATGACAAGAACATGTTTATCACGGGATAGAGCACGTGTGTGAGTGGAACGTCACATACTTTGATATGAGATATTATATCATATATTATGTGAGATCTCACATATCAGTTAACAAGTAACATTTGTCCATGGCTTCACACTTTTTGATACAGCAACCGCAGAATAAATGTGCCGTCACACTACATTTTACACCTTTGTGGTAAAGTCGAGTAGATATATTTTTGAATATACTATTTGTTAAATTTTGAATTCATGTTTATAAAAAGACTCTGCAGAGCTTGACATCATATCAAGTCCTATTCTACAAATCTCACAATTTAAGACATTCATACATATGCTCATATGAATGTCTTAAATTGTGAGATTTGTAGAATAGGACTTGTGCACCACCAGAAAATAATTTGAAAAGGTTTAACTGTTGTATTCTTTGTAAGAGAGAGAAAAGTTTGCAACTTCTAAAAAAAACTTTTTCTCTGACTTTAAGTACTGATGTGTGACTATTCTTGACAACTTCAAATCCCACTGTCACAGGTGCTAAATTTTCCATAATAATACCCTCACAGAACATGGTAGTAATCAGCCATCCATGCAAAAGCAGAGGTCAGTGTGGTGGACTGTTGGTACATCGGTCCAGGCCAACATCTGATGTCTTCATGCCTTCAACTGGGGATTCCCAGAGAACCTGTAACAAAAATAGTACAGTTCAAAATCCATTGTACATACATACTCATTACAAAGTATTGCATCTGGTAACACAAAATATCATACCAGGTTCAATTTAACTTTAGCTCAATAGACAATATTTGAAGAAGTACTCTGAATATTCCTTTATTATGGCATTTTGTGAGAAGCCTTGTCGCATTTTCATACAAAATGTATGATTAATGTAGGGCTGAAACGATTCCTCGAGTAACTCGAGTTACTCGAATTGAAAAAATCCTCGAGGCAAAATCATCTGCCTCGGCCTTCGTTAGTTCATTTAACTACACACGGATGTTGCAGAAATATATATTTTTGTGTGTAAGGACTCGGAGTATGCGCGGATCGCGGTTAAATCCGCGAATCAGGTGGGTAAACATCCCAAAAATTGCGGGTGGATGAGAGAAATCATTAATGTGTTGATTTTAATTAAGGCGCGGAACTCATTTCACGGTAAAACGCAATGAATGTGTCGCTCTTTAACTTTCGTTTTCAGCTCATGGCGAGATCAAAGACCCAATGCGAGAGAGACTGGCATCAACACTGCTAATATCATTTAGTCTCGCTATTGTTAAATGAAGACGACTGTGTGTTGAGCTTCAGGATACGACACTGAACATTTAGGCTTCATTTGCGGCAGTTCGCGCGGCAGCTGAGGAGATATGAGCAATATTTATAGCTACTAACTTAATTAAACAAGCTGTGTTACAATGATGAATATGATTAGCTCAAAATGTAGATCTGTGTGTGCGATGTAGGCTACTTTATCTGAATTAAACACAAACTCATCTCTCACGTTTGCGAGGTGATGTAGAGGTGTCAACCCGTTTGGGTTATTTAAAACGTGTAATTTCGCCAAAGAAGATTTGTTTTAAAGCAACCTACTTCAGTGTAGCTAAAATGTGACGATAGCATCGCGCTTACACTGAGGATTTGAGTTTATGACGATCGGGTGCGGATGGATGGTTCCCTTTCAAGGGAACTCCCGTTGCATCGAATGACGCTATGGGGAACGCTTGCGTGATGAAGTCATGAAGCACATGTGAAATCAGTCCAATAGTGTGAGGAGCGTCAGGGCGGATGACGTCATGAACCAGGAAGTATAAAGCCTGCCAAAACAAAGCCGCGCTAGCTTCTGTTGTCTTCAGTAGCGCTTTGTGTGATCAGTGATTCAGTGTTTTTCTAGTTCAGTAAAGTAACTTTAAAACAACACTATGGCGGATAAGCAGCAGTTTAGAGTGTGTGTTCACCCTTGCCCTCGTTTCATTACGGGTGGGGACACACACATTCTTTGTGTTGCTTGTTTGGGAGAGGAGCATGCACGGTCAGCGCTCGAGGCGCTGGCTGTGAGCACTGCGAGGTGCTTCCTTCTACGGACACTCCGATCCCGCCTGGCGTTCTTTCGCGAGGCGTTCAGGCTCGCGTTCCTCAGGGCTCTGGTCCCGCTGTTGCTGAGGCACAGCGGCGATCACAGTCCTGGGGTTATAAATGGATTTATCAGCGAGGATAGAGACGGGCCCAGCCTTATCTCTTCCTTCACCTGATAGATCCAGTGCCTTCTCTCTGGGGTTGGAAGCACGCGCTGCGGTTTCTTCCGCCCCGGTTGAGGCACCTCTGATGCAGCTGTCCAGTTCTGAGGATCTGGAAAGTGTTAGTGTCAGATAAATAGAGGATTCGCCACCTCAGTCACAAGCATTTGAAGAGCTAGTTGAGGTTGTGACTCGGGCTGTAGAGCGCTTAAACATTGATTGGCCGCTGATAAGCAGGGCGTTCGTTCAAAGAGCAAATTAGACGAACGTTATCTGCCGACTCGATCACAACCTCAACGCCAGGGTCTGCCGTTTTTCCCTGATCTCCACACTGAGGTGTCGAGATCATGGAGAAACCAGTTTCATATAGGGTGTATAGTACACAAACATCTAACTATTCCACTATAATGAACTATAAAGAGCACGGTTATGGGGAGATGCCCAAAATAGAAGATAATTTAGCGAGCTATTTATCCCCTGATTCGGCATCTTCCCTAAAGGCCCCGGCATTACCCACTAAGCCTGTGCGCACAACATCTGCTCTAGTGGGTAAGGCTTATTCAGCTTCTGGTCAGGCTGCAGCATGTTTACACACCATGTCGCTGTTGCAGGCCTACCAGGCTGAATTATTAAGTGATATTGATGAGGGTGGGGGTATTGGGCCCGAAGTAGTGTGTGAGCTACGTCGGGCCACAGATTTGTCTCTTAGGGCTACCAAGGAGACGGCTAAATCGATCGGCCGCTCTATGGCAGCCTTGGTGGCTACTGAGAGACATCTCTGGCTGAATCTCAGTTCGATTAAGGAGAAAGATAAAAACTTTCTGATGGACGCGCCTGTGTCTCCTTCGGGCCTCTTCGGCAACACAGTTAATACTGTTGTTGAGAGGTTCCAGGAGGCATCCAAACAGACGGTCGCATTCCAGAAGCTCCTCCCCCTCCGCTCACATTTCACTGGGGCTGCCGATCACAGAGAGCAGCCCCAAACATCAAAAGCCAGCTCTTCGCACCGTGCCACTCAGAAACAGAGTGTGGCTTCCCGTGCTCCCCCTCAGAAAGATTGGGGACACGGGAAGCGCAATCTGCCGCAGCCTTCAAGAGGTAAGACGGATCTGCGGACCGTCATTACTTCCAAGAAGGCTGGGGGAAAAAGGTCCTGACGCCCGAGGGGTCAGGATTATGGGAGCGTTCCTCCCCGAAGGGAAGCAGTGTACACCTCATTATACGGTGCCTGTCTCCCTTCGGCGCTCTCTGGAGGTCGGTCTGCCAACCCTGCCACCTCTGGTGTTACAGGGCGCAGCGGTCTCCCACGAGTGTGTATCCCAGGGTCCACCCAGAAATGTAGTGGCCCTGGGCTACATGCCCCCTCCAAGGAGGGTCCTAGAGCAGTCAGTTCAGGTGTTCCCTGCCGGTTCGCGTTACAGGGCACCGTTCTGACAGTTCAACAAAAACCAGAAGCCATTCTCGAGAGGATGGTACCTCTAGAGAACTTCTTGGCAGCGTGGAAGCTACTGCCAAATGTTTCTCGTTGGGTCCTGCACACTATAGAAAAAGGGTATCAAATACAGTTCGGTCTCGCCCGCCCAGGTTTATGGGGTCCTACCCTCAGTGGTGGGCCCGAGCAGGTTCTGGTAATGGAAAAGAAGTGGAAGCCCTGTTAGAGAAAGGGGCCATAGAATATGTACCTCACTCGGACAGGAAGCCGGGTTTTACAGCCGGTACTTCATAGTTCCAAAGAAGGATGGGGTCTGCGTCCCATTTTAGATCTTCGGTGCTGAGCAGGCGGTCATGCAACTCAAGTTCAAGATGTTAACCTTGAGACAAATCGTGCCACAGATCAGGTCCGAGGACTGGTTTGTCACGATAGATCTCAAAGACGCATATTTCCACATTTCCATCCTTCCATATCACAGGAAGTTCCTGAGGTTTGCTTTCGGGGGGAAAGCATACCAATACAGAGTTCTTCCATTCGGTCTAGCACTCTCACCCCGCACTTTCACGAAATGCGTAGATGCAGCCCTGGCGCCTATGCGCCTGCAGGGGATTCGTATTATGAATTACATCGACGATTGGTTGATTCTAGCTCATTCGCATCAGGTAGCGGTTCGGCATCGAGATGTCGTTTCGCTCACATGAAGGGGTTGGGGTTACGGCTGAACGCCAAAAAGAGTGTGCTTTCTCCACTTCAGAGGACCACTTTTCTAGGCGTGGTATGGGATTCAGTGTCGATGCAGGCGCCTGTCACCGGCACAGATAGAGTCTATACTGTCAGCAGTAAAGAGAGTAAAACTAGGCCAGTCACTCACTGTAAAACAGTTTCAAATAATTCTGGGTCTGATGGCAGCAGCATCCAACGTGATACCTTTTGGACTGCTGTACATGAGACCCCTACAGTGGTGGCTCAGAACCAAAGGGTTTTCCCCGAGGGGCAACCTTTCGCATGATCAGGGTCACGCGGCGCTGCTTACGTGCCCTGGTTATGTGGAAGAAACCTTGGTTCCTGTCCCAGGGTCCTGTATTGGGAGCTTCTGGTCGTCGCAAGATGCTAACGACGGATGCTTCTCTCACAGGCTGGGGAGCGGTCCTGGAGGGTCGCTCGACTCAGGGTCTGTGGGGAGGCCACCATCTCTCGTGGCACATCAATCGCCTGGAGATGTTGGCGGTATTTCTTGCCCTCAAGAATTTCCTCACAGACCTCAGGGGCCAGCATGTGCTGGTTCGGACAACACATCGGTGGTCGCCTATTTGAATCACCAGGGGGGTCTGCGTTCACGTCCGCTATGCAAGTTGGCACGCCAGATCCTCCTGTGGTCTCAGGGGAAGTTTCTCTCCCTCAGAGCGGCTTATATCCCTGGGGCCCAGAATATAGGAGCAGACCTCCTGTCGAGGCAGGGGCTGAGGCTCGGGGAATGGAGGCTCCACCCCGAGGTGGTGGAACAGATTTGGAGGGTGTTCGGCCAGGCTCAAGTGGATCTGTTTGCGTCTCGAGAGACGTCTCACTGTCCACTCTGGTTCTCCCTCACGCATCCAGCTCCGCTGGGGCTGGATGCTATGGTACAGGCGTGGCCGAGGCTGCGCCTGTATGCTTTTCCCCCGATCGCTCTGCTCCCGGAAATTCTGGAGATAGTTCGCAGGGACCAAGTGCGCCTTATTCTGATAGCCCCGCGTTGGCCGGGCAGGGTATGGTTTCCCAATGTAGTGTCGCTCCTCGACGGGCATCCACTCCAGTTGCCGGTCAGGAGGGACCTTCTGTCCCAAGCAGAGGGGTCAATATTCCACCCCCGTCCAGAACTATGGAATCTATGGGCGTGGCCCCTGAGGGGGCCCAGCTCATAAGGTCGGGTCTTTCAACCGAGGTTGTAGATACCATTCTTCACTCCAGAGCTCCATCCACGAGGAAGCTTTACGCTCTGAAATGGACAGTGTTCACTTCTTGGTGTAGTAGCCGTCACCAGGACCCAGTTAACTGCCCGGTTGGTGCAGTGCTGGAGTTCCTGCAGGAACGGTTTAATGCAGGTCTATCCCCCTCCACATTGAAAGTGTATGTGGCGGCCATTGGTGCTTACCACACTCTTCTAGGTGGGTTATCTGTGGGTAAAGATCCGTTTGTGTCTCGTTTCCTTCGTGGTACTTTGAGGCTGAGGCCTGTAGTTCGCACTAGGGTGCCGGCGTGGGACCTGGCTACGGTCCTCCAGGGCCTGTCCCAGGCTCCCTTTGAGCCGCTGGAGGAGGTTCAGGCTAAGTTTCTGACTTTAAAAACTCTGTTCCTCCTTGCTATTTCATCTCTTAAGAGGATAGGAGATCTTCAGGCTCTTTCTGTTGCACCCTCGTGCTTGGAGTTTGCACCTGGCATGGTCAAGGCTTTCCTTCATCCTAGGCCAGGTTATATTCCTAAGGTCCCTACTAACGTAGCTAGATCGATTATTCTTCAGGCCTTCTGTCCTCCACCTTTCCTCAATCCGGATCAGGAGAAAAATAATTTGCTTTGCCCTGTGAGGGCATTAGATGCGTATGTCCACAGAGCTGCCCTGTGGCGTAAAACAGAACAACTGTTTGTATGCTTGGGCCCCTAACAAGGGGTCCCCAGCATCTAAGCAAAGAATGAGCAAGTGGGTGGTTGAGACTATCTCACTGGCTTATGAGTCGGTCGGACAGCCTTCTCCCTTGGCCGTCCGGTCCCACTCTACTAGGAGTATGGCGGCCTCTAAGGCCCTTATTTCAGGAGTGGCTCTGCAGGGGCGTTTGTGATGCGGCGGGTTGGTCCTCACCGCATACATTCGTCAGGTTCTACTCTTTGGACTTGGACTCTACACCAGGGTCTGGGGTTTTGTCGTCCTAGTGCTGCTTTTCACACTGGACAGGCACGTCTCGTTATGGTGGCGTTGGTATTAACGTTCCCCATAGCGTCATTCGATGCAACGGAGTTCCTTGAAAGGGAACGCTCGGTTACGACTGTAACCTCGGTTCCCTGAAGAGGGCGGCGTTGCATCATCCTGCCATATCTCCTACATGCCTGTCAAAGCGACTACTTCAGACTTTCGAAGCTAGCGCGGCTTTGTTTTGGCAGGCTTTATACTTCCTGGTTCATGACGTCATCCGCCCCTGACGTTCCCTCACACTATTGGACTGATTTCACATGTGCTTCATGACTTCATCACGCAAGCGTTCCCCATAGCGTCATTCGATGCAACGCTCGTTCCCTCTTCAGGGAACCGAGGTTACAGTCGTAACCGAGGCGTTTGTTTTTAACAGCGGATTCGGTGACGTTAGCGCTGATCCGCGCATCTCTGATATGACCATCTCTACTCTTGTTCTTATTTCAAGTTTCCTTCCTGTCCAATATTTTTTGCTTCTTACAAAAGCCACACAGCCTTCAGAAGACAGTAAAGGCTTATGTCATGCCTGAACTGAAGCTGAAACTTTAAAGTTAAGCTTTAAACATACATGCAATGTTTAGGCATTATTGCTATTTATATTAATATTATTTTTGTTTATTGGTTGTAGGTTTAGTTTTAGAGTCATTTGAAATAGATTTTTATAATGTGGCAATTGAATGCATTAAAATGGGTTATTTTCACAATTATTAATGTATGCAATTTCAGCAGTAAACTTTATTTTTCTAAAAAGAAAACAAATTAGATGTTAATTTTAAGATACCTGTCTTATTTTCTCATATATATTTAGTATTGCTCTTTAATAAAGAAAAAAGTAATTATTATCCGATTACTCGATTAATCGATGGAATAAACGGTAGAATACTCGATTACTAAAAGAATCGATAGCTACAGCCCTAGATTAATGTAAAATATAAAGAATCCATGCATTACCAAACCTCACTTGGATAAATATTAGGGATTCCACAATTCTCAATATAATATTGAACCATTCGGTACTACACCTATGGATCAATACGCGCTTGTTTATTATCAATTTTATTTCTCTCTGAATTGGCTCTGTTTGTGTGTGCCCGTGAGTCTATGCTGAGCAAAATATCCTCTAATATTGCACTAAAGTTAGGGGGTGTTTAGCCACGCTTGGAATGCTGGTGTCTTAGAGGTGAAGTTAGGCTGCAGTGCGCACCACCATCTCTCAAACCTGTGGTTAAGATTTAAGCTCACCGGACACTATAGTTACTCTTTAGTTAAAGCTTACACTACTCCTACATCGCGTCAGGGGTTAAAGCGTACCGCTGACCGCTGGAAGCTAGTTATTTTAGTCTATAAAGTTTTAAATATCTTTATTTTTCTTACACAAACATGCCACTTCGCTTCAGAAGGCCTTTATTAACCCCCTGGAGCTGTGTGGAGCAGTTATATGATGGACAGATGCACTTTTATGGACCGAATGACCCAACAATTCACTGCCATTATAAAGCTTTGAAGGACATTTTTAATATAAATCTGATTGTGTTCGTCTGAAAGAAGAAAGCCATATACACCTAGGATGACTTGAGGGAGAGTAAATCATGGGGTAATTTTCATTTTTGGGTGAACTAACCCTTTAAATTCAAACAACAAGATTACAACAGATAATTTCAAACAAATTAGATGTTGAAATTTTTTTAATTTTGTGGAAACGTTTTCCCTAATTTAAGTTCGTTCAACAGCTTTGTTTTTGAGTATATTTTCCAGACTAATAATGTAAAATTAAACCTATCCAAATAGATTAATACAGATTGAAGCCTGTTGTGTTCAGTCTTTTGATCTGGGATAGTGACAGCTATTGGGAAACTCACCATCTTCATGTACCAAGTGTAGATGGCATCAAGGCCTTGTCCTGAAGAATCTCAACACCAAACGCTGGGCTTTATATCTCATCTGGTAAAAACAAGGGCACAGCCATTACTGTAAGAACTGTAATGATATCTTTACCCCCTGATATTGTACTATTGGTGATGTAATTCAAACATTTTAGAGGCTAAGAGTATGAGCAGTGAGTAAGCTGAAAAGTAACTTAAATACCTAAAGTTGTTGACCCCCTGAACCACAGTCAGCATATAAAGTATTTAAGTATTTAGTAAAAGTATTTAAGAATTGATCAGTAAAATATACATACAAATAGTGGGGCACTGTTGTATGGTGCCTAGGAAATGTAACTCAAAACAGACCTAGAGAAAATATATTAATGACCATAACATCCTGTTATCATAATAGTTTATCATAAATACAAACTATAACATTAGATGTCACCTCGTCTAATTTTGTTTTACCCTAAAGGCTTTTCAGACAGTCTCACTGAAACAACCTGGTGTTAATGATGTTAAAAAGTTAAACTTTTTTTTAAATTACAGACCCCAAACTTTTGAATATTAGAATATTTTTGAGGTTTTGCTTACTAGTCAACTGGTTTTTAGCCTGAAATGTTCTTCAACAGGAGTGCAGGACATCAGCATGGGAGAATCTAGGAACATAAACACTTTATCACAGAGCCT
>CM040932.1:8893813-8988813 GCA_023029165.1 Gobiocypris rarus | reverse complement strand
GTTCAGATTGAGGTCTGATGCAGGGCGATGCCAGGAGACCAGAAAGTTGTGGCTCGTTGGTCTAGGGGTATGATTCTCTCTTCCGGTGCCAGAGGTCCTGGGTTCAAATCCCGGACGAGCCCAGACTTTGTGTGCCTTTTATGGAAGGTCCGTTCTTTGGGTTGACTGCCATCCACCAAGCTTAGAAGGCGCTTTACCGTCTCCAGCAGTGACCCTTTACTTAATCCGTTTCACAGGATTTAATGCCAGGTCGACAGTCAGGAGGCCAGGCCGGTTCGCGCAGTTGGTTAGAGCGTTAGACTGAAGATCTAAAGGACCCTGGTTCAATCCCGGGTTTCGTCATGCAGGGTCTGCGAGAAGAGATCCTGTCTGGTTCCATGGTGTAATGGTTAGCACTCTGGACTCTGAATCCAGCGATCCGAGTTCAAATCTCGGTGGGACCTTTATTCCTGAATCTTCTCGAAACAGCATGAATGGAAAGACTTGACAACTGTTGAGACCATTACATATAGGTTTTATTCCCTCCGTTTCTGCCACCTGATGGTGTTCCTTGCCACCGTCGCCTTTGGCTTGCTTAATGGGGACACTTAATATTCAAGAGTAGTATTGATTTAACTGCACTTCACACTATTGGATGAAAAGTAAACGTCAACTGAATTGAGCTGGACGATAACACTGCTGTTTTTTGCAGAGCTTCTTTATAGTTGAATTAAACTTGTTACGTAATCAATGAACTTTACACAGTTATGAAACGGAACCTCAGCTGAATAATGACGCTATTGTCTTTTGAAGAGCTGCTTTACAGCACAATTGAATTCCGCTTTCATCATTATTTTCCTGTCTATCACTGTAAAGCTGCCTTGAAACAATCTGTACTGTATAAAGCGCTATATAAATAAAGGTGACTTGGCTCAAGTGATCATACGCTGCTTTGCGGTGCGCCCTATTATCTTACAAACTCCAGTCTATCATTCTTCGCAGGGGAAAGATAAACCATAAAGTACTCACCTGGCCGCAGCATAAATTCAGGCACCATCTGCTGCTTAAAGTCAACAACTCAAATAAGTCTGGTTTTAATCCAACCACGCACATTTGTCAGTCACGGACGCTGGACGCCTGACAGCGCCTCACCTCCGAAGCCATATACAAAGTGATTTCAGATGCCGGACGACCAGCACAGCGAGGCTCGTTGGTCTAGGGGTATGATTCTCGCTTCGGGTGCGAGAGGTCCTGGGTTCAAATCCCGGACGAGCCCAGACTTTGTGTCCCTTTTATGGAAGGTCCGTTCTTTGGGTTGACTGCCATCCACCAAGCTTAGAAGGCGCTTTACCGTCTCCAGCAGTGATCCTTTACTTAATCCGTTTCACAGGATTTAATGCCAGGTCGACAGTCAGGAGGCTAGGCCGGTTCGCGCAGTTGGTTAGAGCGTTAGACTGAAGATCTAAAGAACCCTGGTTCAATCCCGGGTTTCGTCATGCAGGGCCTGCGAGAAGAGATGGTGTAATGGTTAGCACTCTGGACTCTGAATCCAGTGATCCGAGTTCAAATCTCGGTGGGACCTTTATTCCTGAATTTGCTCGAAACAGCATGAATGGAAAGACCTGACAACTGTTGAGACCATTACATATAGGTTTTATTCCCTCCGTTTCTGCCACCTGATGGTGTTCCTTGCCACCGTCTCCTTTGGCTTGCTTAATGGGGACACTTAATATTCAAGAGTAGTATTGATTGAACTGCACTTCACACTATTGGATGAAAAGTAAACGTCAACTGAATTGAGCTGGACGATAACACTGCTGTTTTTTGCAGAGCTTCTTTATAGCTGAATTAAACTTGTTACGTAATCATTGAACTTTACACAGTTATGAAACGGAACCTCAGCTGAATAATGACGCTATTGTCTTTTGAAGAGCTGCTTTACAGCACAATTGAATTCCGCTTTCATCATTATTTTCCTGTCTATCACTGTAAAGCTGCCTTGAAACAATCTGTACTGTATAAAGCGCTATGTAAATAAAGGTGACTTTGCTCAAGAATGGCTTTGTGCTGGATTGGGACAAAATGAACGCATACCTCCCTGTCCAATCATCTTTGAAATCACTATTTTCTTTGTCAACTTTTCTTTTCCTGGACAACGACTTCCACACTTATTCAAACGCTACTGCGGTGAAGTGTTCCCGGGTTCAAATCCCAGTCGAGCCCTTCCTTCTTGGGCTGATTTTTTAAGGGCCCGACGTCCAAGTCTTTTCCGCCGAAGCCTCAAGTTCAAATATTAGTGGGACCTTTATTCCCGAATCTGCTCGATTATGTTAGAACCAAACCGACGTGACAATTGTTGAAAATTACATTACACATGCCTCTCTCTCCCCTTGCCCCTCTTTAGGGAAGCTTGACCTGTGGGCAGAAGGCAGGCCGAAATAGCTCAGTTTGGAAAAAATCCTGCATTAATGATTAAAGGCGTTATATAAATGTAAAGGTTATTCACTTTTGTTGGGAATGCTCCAACAAATGGCATCTTTTTGCCGAAGTGCACACAAAATTTGCCCATTATAGCCCATATTTCACAGTAGACTCATAAAGGTCCTTGAATGTTTGTCTTTTCTTTAAAGGTCGTTTGAGGTCGGTTCAGTGCTATCTAGGCTATGATTTCATCAGTCGCCAGTGAGATTGACAAGGTTTGTTTTAAATAAAAAAAAGTGACAGCTTTGCAAATGCACCTATTCCACATATATCACAATACAGATCTCTCACCCTGACCATTTTCAGCAAAAGAAAAACAATATCTTTGCCATTTCATTCTAAAATGATTAGAAGTCTACATCCAACCTTTCCTCTGCTCTTTGCTGATGTCCAGAGTTTTGGACATCATGATGTCTAGAGAGGAAAGCCTGTTTATTACGCTAGAGAGTATTAATGAAAGCCGGCATTACTGCCATTCAGCGGCATCACAACAGAAAAAACAGATCCTCATTAATAAGAGGTTGCTGTCTGCAAATTCACCATTCATGACAGAATGAAAGTCATTGTAAAGAAACAGAATACCACGGAATAAGATCATTAAAAGGCCATTATTCTTGATTGTGATACATTTTACAAAAGTGTAAAAAGGTTTTTTTCTCTATCCTATTACAGTCAGCAGTTTTTCAGTAGTGTTTATAGTGTTCTTCTGATATTTGAGTGACATCACCTTTCTGTCCAGTGGTGGGTCAGTAGCTTATCACATAGCCGTCAGTAAGCATGGCTTTGTTGCAAAAACAATGAAAATCCTTTTTTTTGCTGAGTAACACATTCTAAGTAAGCAGCCTTTTTATGTGTATGTGTGTGACATACATGAGTGTCATATTAACATCTAATTGACATTCTGTGGTGGAGGCTGTTTACATTTGAGCATCATCCTTTACAGGACTTCAGTCCAGAACTTTTAATTAAATTGTTGTAGTAAGTGTTGTAGCAGAGAAGCAAACAGACTTTAGAGAGCCTCTAGCCGAGACCGATGGGTGGAGCCTTGGGATGAACATTCCTCTCCTGAAAAACAGGCTTCAGTTCAAGCGCTGCTCATCCACTGTGCAGTTCATTTCACGGTAAATCTAATCTCTGTCTTCCGTTTGGTTGTGATTTTTACCGCAGTGCATTAACATTGTTGCTTCATTTAGAAATTAAGTTAATTTCAAAGAACGGAAGGCCTACAGTATGTCTTAATGAAATAATACATTCTGCTGTCACTGTTACCGAGAATAAAGAAACAAATGTTTGTGACAGTCACTGTATTATTTGATTACTCCTGTTTAAGGATTAGAAGATGGATGTCCTGCCTAGCAGAGAGGAGGACCCATTGAGTGCCAAATACAGCATTTTTCCTGGATGGCATTCTTTACACATGTAAGTTCATGGAAATATGTCATATTCATCTTTTTCATCTTTTTCCGGTTGTCATCTTTGTTGGTCTAGGGGTAAAAAAGTCATGACATTACATGCAAACATCGCATATTACATTGTGGTTCACATTTGACAACACCAAAGTAAAAGTAAAACTTTATTCTTTTCTGAATCTCTACAGGTAATTGATTTAATTACCTTCTAAACAACCTTTATCCACTTTGCACACTAAGATACATAAATTACTATAAAACTGTGTATAAAATAGTTTAAAAACCTGTGGCAGGACAAAGATTAATTTTAAAAGATGCTGACAGGCATACTATTGTGATATTTTTGATTATGGTTATTATGATATTATTTGATATTTGATATTGCATTTCATTTTACAATGTATTGCATTTGTGATAAGAATATAGGACTTACAATAAAAAATCAAACTATTTAACATGAAAATCTATTTATATGAGAATTTTTTTTTTTTTTTTTATGAACTACTTGCACCTGGCTTTATAAGCCATAACTATGAACAAATATTTAATAATCATTTGAACTTAAATATGTTCCTTGAGGTTCACTTTTAATGTGATATTTCCCATATTGTGGGCGTGTCCTTAAGAAAACGAGTGGAACTGAAAATATTAGCGCACACGCGTCGCTCCCCAAATCGCAATTTGTTTAATAAATTATTTTGAAAAGTGAATAAAGTTTAAATTATTTAGTTTGTTTACAAAATATGTTGCAAACATATATTTAAATGCAGGACTGCCAAAATTAAAGTATTAATGGTTGAGATTATTTATGTGTAACCTTGTGTACATTTATTGAACACATATTATTCAGTTTGACATTACTCTTCCATTCTATTCTGTGTGATTTTTAAAGACTGGAATAAAAGCACCAACGTTTGCAACCTTTTTGCTCAGGGGATCATATGCTTGATTTTGTTTTTAGGGTGTACAGAAATATGCTTTCATGCTTGATTGTTAAAAAAAAAAGATTGTTTTGCACATATATCACATTAGCACCTCTCCCAGTGGTGTTGTTAATTTATGGTTTGCGAGAAGCCCCTCCTTCTGAAGCATGAAATGTGCTGTGATTGGTTAGCTGACCCAGTGTGTTGTGATTGGCAGCTCGTGTTGTGGTTGCTAGCTAGGGCAAGACAACCCTGTACAGCTTCCCAAAGAACCCAGCATTAATGGGACATTGGATGGAGTTTGTTTTTCCGGAGCAGCAACAGAGTTGCGCAAATGTTGTTTGTTTTTTGTTTTTTTCCATTGCGTTTCGGCGACAATTGTTTTATAAACAAGGCCCAGTTCAAAGCCGGATTTGCAGATTGTCTAATTCTGAAGGATGGAGCGGTCCTAATGATAAAGGTTCACGGTTGTGCGTTGTAACCACAGACGATGAGTTAAACTGCTTCAAATCTCTGTGTGTTTTTGGCTATCGGCGCGTAAGTGCTCATCAGTAAACAACATGATCACGTATAGTTCATTTATCAATTGAGCATACGATGTATGGTGTGTCTTTAAATACATTTGTATAGTTGGCCACTATAGGTGTCTGTTTGTTTAATGTAAAACCACTCGTCATTCTTTAGCTCTGCCTTCACGATACGCCTCCATCCGCTCGGGTTTATACACCATTTAATCATGATGACAAAACCATGGCTCATTTAGTGCCGATGAACAGCCTTACAGAAGCTACAGTCCCTGACAAAAGTCTTGTCGCTTGTGTACAAATTGAACTGAAGTGCCGCTGAAATATATTTCTTTTCAAGATTTTTTTTACAAGAAATGGCTCATTTTAATCCCAACAGCTTTTGTAATAATGTTTCAGTGCAAAATTAAACTGTCAAAAAATATTCTAATATTCACAGCTTGGTAAAGCCCATTGAGTCAATTTTTGCAAAGACATAAGTGTTGTCGCCTTGTCATATGAGCTTCACCTGTGACTAATAATGGATCAATTAGATCTCAGGTGTGTATAAAAGAACCCCAGTGCACTAGACCTTCACATCAACTGCAACTAGACCTCTGCAAACATGCCTAAGATTCACCCTGAGACTAAAGATTATCAAGAGGCTGAAGACCAGATCCACTGCTGATGTGGCAGACACCTTCAAAGTGTCTCAGCGTCAAGTACAGAGGATAAAATCTGAACCCAAGATGGCGGCGCGAGTACATCGCGAGGCTCGGGGTCTCTCCAGATTCTGCAATTTAGTGGTATTTTCCTTGCTCATCTCGGGTCTGTTCGTGCAGAACAGTTGTGCCTTTACATCGTACACCCGTGGTGAGATTTTGGATATTGGTTTGCGAATTTCCGATAGTTTTATGGACAATCTTCGACTCCTTCCTGAGATCGCTAGGACACCCGAGGCTATGCACTCTACCCGGCCGGGCGGAAGTGCGCAGGCGGCGTCGAGATCGTAAACAAAGGCGGGGGAAGCGTGGAGGACTAAGAGCTAAGCTAAGGCTAACACCACACCGGCTCTCTTTACCCAGTATTTTTCTTGCCAATGTACGGTCGCTAGTGAACAAAATGGAGGAGATTCGACTCAGCATCACACACAGCAAGAAACTTTTGAACTGTAACGTCCTAATCTTCACGGAAACCTGGTTAAACAGCGGAATACCGGACACCTATTGAGCTAGCGGGACGCCACACGCTCCGGGCGGATAGAACATTAGATGGCTCCGGTTAGACCAGAGGTGGTGGATTGTGCATTTTCATTAACAAAGCTTGGTGCACAAACTCTACTATTGTTGGGAGTCATTGTTCAGCTAACCTTGAGTTTCTCATGGTTAAATGTAGACCGTTTTATCTACCGCGGGAGTTCACTTCCACCATTATAACTGCAGCCTATATTTCCCGGATGCTGATGCCAAGCTTGCTATGAAAGAACTTCGCAGCCATCAGTAAACAACAGACTGATCACCCGGAAGCTGCTTTTATTGTTGCAGGTGACTTTAATCACTCTAACTTAAAGTCAGTGCTACCAAAGTTTCACCAGCATGTTTCCTGTCACACAAGAGGAAACAAAACCTTAGACCATGTTAACACAAACATGGCTGGAGCTTACGCTATGACACCCTCCCCACCTGGGACAGTCAGATCACCTTTCTTTGTTCCTCACCCCAAATATGCAGCCCTCATCAACCGTGTGAAGCCATCAGTGAAGACCATCAAGGTGTGGCCTGCGGGGCAGATTCCACACTCCAGGAAAGGTTTCTAGACACTGACTGGAGTATGTTTGCTTCTCAGGCCACCAGTGGCACTCACACGGACATTGACTCCTACACCTCCTCTGTATTGGATCATATCAATACCACCATTGACAATGTCACAACCCAGAAACAGATCACCACATACCCAAATCAGAAGCCTTGGATGAACAAGGAAGTGCGACTCCTGCTGAAGTCACGCAATACTGCCTTCAAATCAGGAGATGCACAAGCCTACAGCACATCCAGAGCAAACCTGAAGAGGGGCATCAAAAGGCCAAGCACTGCTACAAGCTAAAGATAGAGGGACATTTTTCCAACTCTGACCCTCGACGCATGTGGCAGGGCATTCAGGCCATCAGTGACTACAAACCCACCCACTCCACCCCCGCAGCCACTGATGTCAACTTCCTGAACGAGCTAAATTACTTTTATGCTCGCTTTGAAAGGGACAACAGAGAAACTGCCACCAAGCTCAAACCCTCTGATGACCACCCACCAATCACACTCTCCTCCACAGATGTCTGCAAGGCACTGAGCCGGATAAGCGCGCACAAGGCTGCTGGACCAGACAACATCCCTGGACGTGTTCTCAGGGCATGTGCGGAGCAGCTCGCTGGGGTTTTTACAGACATTTTCAACCTGTCTCTTCCCAAGCAGCTGTACCAACATGCTTTAAACGCACTTCCATTGTGCCAGTGCCAAAACACTCTAGCCCGATGTGCCTTAACGACTACCGCCCTGTAGCACTCACATCCATCGTTATGAAGTGCTTTGAGCGGCTGGTCCTGAAACACCTAAAAGACTCTCTATCATCCACATTGGACTCACACCAGTTTGCCTATCGCAGCAATAGGAGCACAGAGGATTCCGTTTCCATAACACTACACTCTGTGCTCACACATCTGGACAATAAGAACACTTATGCACGTATGCTGTTTGTTGACTTCAGCTCAGCATTCAACACTGTAATCCCAACCAAGTTAGTAGCCAAACTTGGAGACCTGGGTATCAACACCTCAATGTGCAACTGGATTTTGGACTTCCTAACTGACAGACCCCAGAATGTTCGATCAGGATTCACCTGCTCCACGTCCATCACACTTAACACTGGTGTACCACAGGGCTGTGTGGTAAGCCCGCTTTCTACTCCTCTTCACCTCCGATTGCAAGCCTGTGTATGGATCTAATTCCATCGTCAAGTTTGCGGACGACACTACGGTGATTGGTCTCATCAGTAACAACGATGAGACTGCCTATAGGGAGGAGATCCAGCACCTGGCCACATGGTGCACTGAAAATAACCGCTCCTCAACACCACCAAAACGAAGGAGCTCATCGTGGACTTCAGGAAGGAGTCAAGAGGCCCACACGACTCCATCCACATCATTGGACTGGCTGTTGAGCGCATCTCCAGTTCCAAGTTCCTGGGGATCCACATCTCGGCGGACATGTCGTGGACAACCAACACCTCCAGCCTGGTCAAGAAGGCTCACCAGCGCCTCTTCTTCCTGAGGAAGAATCAGCTCTCCTCGGCTATCCTGGTGAACTTCTATCGAAAGCATCCTGACCAACTGTGTCGCAGTATGGTTGGGGAGCTGCTCTGTTGCGGAGCGCAAGGCACTGCAGCGGGTGGTGAAAACTGCCCAGCGCATCACAGGGACTCCACTACCTGCCATCGAGAACATCCAGAGGAAACGTTGTCTGCATCGAGCTCGCAGAATCCTTAAGGACTCCTCTCACCCAGCCCACAGACTGTTTTCTCCTGCCCTCCGGCAGGCGCTTTCAGGTGCCTCCGACCAGGACCAGCAGACTAAAGAACAGTTTTTCCCCAGAGCTGTCTCTTTAATGAACTCTAACCTCGTTGATCCACTCTCTTATACTGCTAACTTCCTCTCCCCTCACATCTGCCTTCACTTGTTATTTGCACTACCGACTGTTTATTACAGTCACAACTGTTTACTTATGCATCTTGCACTACAATAACTAACTGGATTATGCTAATTTGCACAGACGACTGTTATTCACAGTACTAACTGTTTACATTTTCATTTTGCACCGTACTTTTAACTGTAATATGCAATCACTTTCCATTGCACTTTTACACTTTTGGATAGCTTCTGACCATACTTTATTGCACTACCTTAATCCACTGCTATATTCCTCATCTTAGCCTAACATATCATTGTATACCTCTATCTGTAAAATTGTTTATAGTAATAGCCATCTGTATATTTATTCACTGTACATATTCACCTGTAAATTGTTTATAGTAATAACCATCTCTCTCTCTCTCTCTCTCTCTCTCTATATATATATATATATATATATATATATATATATATATATATATATATATATATATATATATATATATATATATATATATTCAGTACATATCCATGTCCTGCACTTATTCAACCATTGTATATCCTGCACTTGCTGCTATTGCACTTCTGGTTAGACCTAAACTGCATTTCGTTGCCTTGCACCTGTATTTGTGCAATGACAATAAAGTTGGATCTAATCTAATCTAATCTAAAAAAAAGATCTGAAGAGACTGGAGACGTTTATGACAAACCCAGGTCAGGCAGACCCTGCAAGACAACTGCTCGAGAGGACCGTTTGTTGGCTCGAAAATCCAAGGCCAGCCCATTTTCCACTGCAGCAGAGCTCCACGAGACCTGCTCACCTGAAGTCCCTGTGTCAACCAGAACAGTGTCGGATTCTGTCTCGAAATGGCCTCCATGGTCGAATCAGTGCCCAGAAGCCAGCACTAAACAAAAGACGATTGAAAAACCGTGTGGCATTTGCCAAAGCCCACAGCCTGCTAAAAGGATGGACGCTGGAAAAGTGGCAGAAGGATTTTTCAGATGAATCTTCTGTTGAATTACACCACAGTCGCCGCAAATATTGCAGGAGACCTACTGGAGCCCGCATGGATCCGAGATTCTCCCAGAAAACAGTGAAGTTTGGTGGGGGAAAAATCATGGTCTGGGGTTACATCCAGTATGGTGGTGTGCGAGAGATCTGCAGGGTGGAGGGCAACTTCAATAGTCTAAAATACCAAGAAATCTTATACCTCTTATATTCCCAACAATAAAAGAGGCCAAATTCTGCAGCAGGATGGTGCTCCATAGCATTCTTCCATCTTCACATCAAAGTTCCTCAAGGCGAAGAAGATCAAGATGCTCCAGGATTGGCCAGCCCAGTCACCAGACATGAACATCATTGAGCATATGTGGGGTAGGATGAAAGAGGAAGCATGGAAGACCAAACCAAAGAATATTGATGAACTCTGGGAGGCATGCAAGACTGCTTTCTTTGCTATTCCTGATGACTCCATCAATAAATTGTGTCTTGAGTCCTTGCCAAACCGCATGGATGCAGTCCTTCAAGTTCGGAAGTCATACAAGATATTAAATTTGGATCTCACAGTACCACTGCTTAATTTGCTGACATATTTTTGAATTTGCAGTAAATTTGTTTAATTTCTGTATAGGCGACAAAACTTTTGTCTTGCCAAAATTTGACCTTTCTGTCTTGATTAAAAAAACCTAGCGCTAGGAAGATCCACAGAGACAGACTGTCAGGATGGGGAAGTCCCAGAGCAAGATCAAATATGAAACACCTGTGTTTTGCCAAATGTCTATTAACAAATGTTTTAATTATCCTGTTTTTATTTTTAATTCTTACACGTGTTATTCTTATTTCTTATCACTGTTTTAATTTCATTTTCTTTGTAAAGCACTTTGAATTTCCATTGTGTATGAAATGTGCTATATAAATAAACTTGCCTTGCCTTGCCTTAAATGATAAATCTTTTTTCAGTGAAACTAATTTATTTCAGTGCATTAAACGTCATTTGGGAGGGTTTTAGCTTTTCATATGAGCTATTTTTAACACCAATTGATGAATTAAAAGTTAGGTTAATAGCAGGTGTTTGTAGAAAATAGATAAGCGACACGACTTTTGTTAGGGACTGTATATCAACAAAGCTTTGCCTTTGTGTACATCGTAGAAACAACATAAATCTTTTAATTGGAACTGTTAATAGAAAACCCAACTAGAAATAATAAGACATGTTGTTGCCCTTGACTGGTCTTGGTTGCTTCTATTACTCTCATTTGTAAGTCGCTTTGGATAAAAGCGTCTGCTAAATGAGTAAATGTAAATGTACTTAACAGTTTTTTTCGACAAAGTAGGAACTGTTCAGTTTCAGGAGATGCTTTGTGCGTAGCTGCATTGCATTCTGGAACCTGTTCTCTGTAAATGTGCAGTGCACAGATACACGCTGGGATTATAATGTGCAGGAACAGTGTTTAAAATTAACTGTAACCACTGTAAGTTCTTCAGCCTCGGGAAGGTCCAACAAATAAGTTTTGGAAACTGCGTCTCTTCGATAACAATGTCTTCTTTGTCCCCTTGTTTGCGTATTCCGTCAGCGCTCCGGCTCATGGTCCAGAAGGGCCATCCCTCATCTCTTAATGAGTCATGGATGTGTTTTGATCGTAACGAGCAATAAACAAATCAGAGTCTCATCTCCCTTTCCCTTTAAAAGCCATTTGTGCTCCACCATGAGCGGATTCACTATTGACATGAGGAGAGACTGAACGCTTCTCCAGAGAGAGTGTGTGTGTGTGTGTATGGAATAATGTGTGTGTGTTTGGAATAATAAATTATTTCGAATAAGAATAGAAAATCGTCCTTACCATGAAAAAAACTCTCAGTATGTGTAGGTGCACTGAACTATACCATAAACCTGAGATTTAATAAGCAGAATGTGGAGTGGTTTTGTGTGAGTCCATAGACAATTAAAATGCATTGACTTCTGTTCATAAAATATTATACATAAGGTACCAAAAAATATATATGGCATATTGGACAGAAAAACAACAGAGTAAATTCATTTTTATTTTGCTGCTGTTAAAAAACCCCAAAGCAGTACAAAGTGCCTGATTTAAAGAGTAAATTATTTATTATGCCACAATAGAAAGTGAGCTGGACTTGAGGGCTAAAACTATTTAAACTTTTCCTTTGTATATGTTACAAACAGAGGTGAAACGGATAACAGAGGCAGGTGAAAGCAGAGTTTATTTGCTGAACCAGGAAGTGAGCAGAAGGTGAGAGTCAGAATGGGTGTTCAGGTGAATGCTGGATATGGAGGTGATACGATACGTTTTCTTGATTGTAGAACAACGGGACACTGGATCGAAGGAGACGAGGACCAGGAGACAGGACGAGACGAGGAGACACTCAGGAGACGAAGGAGATCAGGTAAGTAGGCAGGTGAGTCCGAGGAAGCAAGCATGAGTAGTAGCATGTGGAAACGATACCGGACGGTGACTGAGTGAGAGTGTGGGGCTTAAGTGCAGGTGGTGATAGCTGTGATGATGACGTGCAGGTGTGTGTGCTCAGTACTCAGGTGATTGGGATCGTTGTGGTTGTGAGAGGGTGGAGCCTGGCGTGCTTGTAACATTACCCTCCACGGCCATCTCCTGAGGGCGCGGACTGACACCGTGGTGGTCGACCTCTTCCCCGAGGTGCTGGTCGATCAGCGCGGGTAGTGTGGAACGTCTCCAGCAGATTCGGGTCAAGGATGTCATGCCTGGGTACCCAAGATCATTCTTCTGGGCCGTACCCCTCCCAGTCCACGAGGTACTGGAGTTGACCACCACGACGCCGGGAGTCCAAGATGTCCTGGACCTGGTATGCTGCGCCGTCGTCAACGAGGAGTGGAGGGGGAGGCTCCAGAGTAACGCCAGGCTCTGGGGAAACAGAAACAGTAGGGTAGTGAGGCTTCAGGAGAGACATGTGGAAAGTGGGGTGAATCCGGTACTGAGGGGGTAATTGGAGTTTGTACGTCACCGGATTGATCTGCTGCAGGATGTTAAAGGGTCCAATGAACCTGGGACTCAACTTCTTACACTGCAGACGCAGTCTGATGTCCCGGGTGGACAGCCAGACCTTCTGCCCCACCTGGAACGTTGGAGCGGTGAAGGTCTGCTGTCAACCTGCGTCTGCAGAGGCCCGTTGGAGTTGATGGTGGGCTGAGTCCCAGACCCTCTCACTCTCCCAGAACCAGCAATCCATCGCAGGGACGTCGGAGGGTTCCCCAGACCAGGGGAAGAGGGGAGGCTGGTAGCCGAGTACGCACTGGAACGGGGTCAGGCCGGTAGTGGGTTGTCGAAGGGAGTTCTGTGCGTACTCGGCCCATCCAAGGAACTGGTCCCAGGAGTCCTGGTGGCCGTGACAGAAGGTACGGAGGAAACGGCCAATCTCCTGGATCTTTCTTTCCGTCTGCCCATTCGTCTGGGGATGGTATCCGGACGTGAGGCTTACGGTCACACCTAGGAGTGAGAAGAAGGCTTTCCATACCTTGGAGATGAATTGAGAACCTCTGTCGGACACGACAGAGGTTCTCAACAAAGCATTTAAACAAAGCATTTAAACACATTTTAACAAAGCAAACTTAAAGAAAGTATTGCCAAACTTTCACCAGCATGTCTCCTGCCCCACACGAGGAGCAAACACACTGGATCATTGCTACTCTCCGTTTAAGAACGCCTACAAAGCTGCTCACAGCCAGCTTTTGGCAAATCGGACCATGCCGCCATTTTCCTCACACCGAATATAAACAGAGGCTCGTTCAAGAACCCCGGTGAGGAGGGATGTTAAACGCTGGTCATCCCATTCAGAGTTCGCGCTACAGGCAGCTCTTGATGACGTCGACTGGGACATGTTTCGCGAGTTCTGATGGCGTCAGCGAAGTTCACGGATGTGGCGCTCTGCTTTATCAACACACTGACAGAGCAAGCCACACAAACGATAACTGTAACGTCCTTCCTAATCAGAAACCGTGGGTGGACAGTTCAATCCGCGCTGCAGTAAACACACGCACTGCAGCCTATAATGCCGGTCTCCTAACAGGGGATATGAGGGAGTACAAAGCATCATGTTACGCCCTCCGCGCGTCAAAGCCGCAAAGCTCCGTTATAAAGACCGAGTGGAATCTCATTTCCAACTCAACGACTCTCGGCGGATGTGGCAGGGACTTAGGACCATCTGTGCTTTTGGAACTAAATCCTCTGCAGAGGTGAGAGCTGATCCGTTGCTTGTGAACGAAGTTAAACTCTTTCTACGCCGCTTTGATTGTAATCGCGGCAGCGCGACTCCGCCCAGTGACGCGTCAGAGAGAGTCCCTCAGAGCAGCAACAGTCACGTGATCTCTGTCTCGGAGGACGAGGTTCGGAGGGCACTCAAAGCGTGTGGATGTCAGGAAAGCTCCTGGGCCAGATGGTATTTCAGGTCGTGTTCTACGGTCCTGTGCTGATCAGCTCGCTGGGCTCTTTACATCCATATTTAATGAGTCCCTTGCTACATCTGTTGTCCCCACCTCCTTCAAAAAATCCACCATCATCCCTGTACCTAAGAACAGTAAACCCTCTTGCCTAAATGACTATCCAGTGGCTCTCACATCTATAGTCATGAAGGTCTTTGAGAGACTCATCAAAAACAACATTTGCTCCTCCATTCCTGACACTTTGGACCCTCTTCAGTTTGCCTATCGTCCCAATAGATCGACTGAAGATGCCATCTCTCACGTCCTTCACTCCTGCCTTACTCACATCGACAGCAAAAGTGGGAACTATGTCAGGCTGCTATTTATTGACTATAGCTCAGCCTTTAACACCATAGTTCCCATTAAGCTAACACACAAACTCCTGGATCTCGGCCTGAATTCTTCTCTCTGCCTCTGGATTGAAGATTTCCTCACTGGCAGACCCCAGGCGGTGAGAGTAGGCCAGTTCACCTCCACCTCCATCACCCTGAGTGTGGGAGCTCCACAGGGCTGTGTGCTGAGTCCCCTGCTACTCTCTCTACACCCATGACTGTTTGTCCACACAGCTCCACCACTATCATCAAGTTTGCTGATGATACTGTTGTCCTGGGTCTCATTTCCAACAACAATGAGACGGCATACTTGGACGAGGTGGAGCAACTGACATCATGGTGCCAGGACAACTGTCTCTCTCTGAATGTTAGCAAGACCAAAGAACTGATTGTGGACTTCAGGAAGAGACAGCAACGGTCATACTCCTCTCATGATCAGCGGGACACCGGTAGAGAGAGTGAACAGCTTCAAGTACCTGGGTGTGAACATCTCCGAGGACCTGACCTGGACTGCACACATCCAGGCTCAGGTGAAAAAGCCAGGCAAAGACTGTACCACCTGCGCCAGCTGAGGAAATTCAGGGTCTCACCAGCTATCCTGAAAACTTTCTATCGAGGGGCGATAGAAAGTGTCCTGACTCAGTGCATCACAGCGTGTGCAGGGAACAGCACCAGTCATGACTGCAAAGCCCTGCAAAGAGTTGTGCGCTTATCCGAGCGCATCTCAGGGTCAGCTCTCCCGCCTCTGCAGGACATTTACACCAAACGCTGCAGAGGTAGAGCTGCTAATATCATCAAAGACATTAACCACCCTGCAAAATCCCATTTCACCCCACTGCCATCTGGTAACGCTGAGCCTGATGGCAAAAACTGAAAGACTCAGGAGGAGTTTCTTTCCCAGGCCATCAGACTCCTGAACTCAGTCACGTGACTTCACTTCACCCGCACACATAAACATCCAGTTTAACATTAACATCCACATACTGTCATTGCACTGCACTTTATGTTCTATTGTTACTGTGTAACAGCCTGTTATAAACCTGTTTGCACATTATACTTCTGTTTGCACATTACATTATACCTATTGTTTGCACATTATACTTTATATATATATTTTTATCTCCTACTTGATTATTTATAACTCTACATATGTTTAGTACTTTTTTATTCTATTTTTATTCTATTTCTATTTTAATTTCCTCCTTGTGTTTTCTTGTAACTGTTATTTGCACTGTCTTTAGAGCGGACCTGTTTACATTTCACTGCCAGTTGTATATTCTGTATATAACTGTGTATGTGACAAATAAAACTCTTGAATCTTGAATCTTGAATCTTGAAACGATGTCTTCGGGATGCCGTAATACCGGAAGACGTGGTTAAACGTGGCTTCCGCGGTCTCCAGGGCTGTGTGTAATCCTCGTAGTGGGAGTAGTCGGCAGGATTTCGAGAAGCGATCCACCACTATGAGGATACAGGTACAGTTCTCTGAATTGGGTAGGTCTGTAATGAAGTCTACCCCTATTTGTGACCACGGACGGTTGGGAACGGGCAGAGGCAGAAGTTTCCCGGCTGGCAGGTATCGAAGGCTTATAGCCATGGCGCATTCCCGGCATCACCGCACGTACCTTCTGACATCAGCTGGCATGGGTGGCCACCAGAAGCACTGACGTAGCAGCGAGAGGGTTTCATTGACCCCAGGGTGACCAGTGACCAGTGCCCAGTGATGTGTGCGAGGAATGAATGAGAGGGATGCTTTGTGCTCGGATGATGTACTGCAAGCCCGGAGGACAGCCCGGCGGCACGGTGGTGGAGGCATTGGTAGAGGGCAAGGTCTCTTCCGACCATGTGATGGGACTGAGGAAGAGCTTCTTGGGGAGAATGGGTTCCTCTTCTTCCTCGGATCGTTCCTCAGGGCCGTGGATGCGGGAAAGGGCATCCGCCTTAATGTTCTTGGCCCCGGGCCGGTAGGAAATGTGAAAGTCGAACCTCGTGAAGAAGAGTGCCCAGCGAGCCTGTCGGGGGTTGAGTCGTCTTGCCTCGTGGAGATACCCCAGATTCTTATGGTCCGTGAGGACCAGGAACACATGTTTGGCGCCCTCTAACCAATGCCTCCACTCCTCCAGTGCGAGCTTGATGGCGAGGAGCTCTCGGTTGCTGATGTCGTAGTTGCTCTCCGCCGGGCTGAGCTTGCGGGAGAAGAAGGCACATGGATGGAGACGGCTGGGGTTCCCCTGCTGCTGAGATAGGACCCCACCCACCCCGGTGGTGGAGGCGTCCACTTCAACAACGAATGGGATCTCGGGATCGGGATGGACCAAGAGGGGAGCTGTCGTGAAGGCATCCTTCAGGGTCTGGAAGGCTTGGGTGGCGGATGGGGTCCAGGACAGAGACCTGGGCTTGTTGCGGAGAAGGCTGGTGAGGGGACTGGCGATGGAGCTGTAATTCTGGATGAAGCGTCGGTAGAAATTGGAGAAACCTAGGAATCGTTGCAGTTCTTTCACAGTTGATGGGGTTGGCCAGGACCGGATGGCTTCCACCTTCCTCTCGTCCATCCGGATGCCACTGTGATCGATGATGTAACCGAGGAACTGCACTGAGGGCTGATGGAAGGAGCATTTCTCGGCCTTGAGGTAGAGCTGATATTTCCTCAGGCGTTCTAGGACCTCCGCAACGTGACAGCGATGGTCGGCCATGCTCCGGGAGTAGATCAAGATGTCATCAATGTAGACCAGCACATACCTGTGGAGACACTCCCGGAACACCTCAGGTATGAAGTCCTGGAATACGGAGGGGGCGTTGGCGAGTCCATATGGCATCACGAGGTACTCGTAGGGACCTGTGGGCGTGACAAAGGCGGTCTTCCACTCGTCCCCCTCACGTATCCGGATGAGGTTATACGCGCTGCGGAGGTCCAACTTCGTGAACACAGTGGCACCACGGAGATGTTCCAGGGCAGCTGGGACGAGAGGAAGGGGATAACGGAATTTGACAGTGATGTTGTTCAGGGAGTGGTAGTCAATACAAGGCCGCAAGCTTCCGTCCTTCTTTGCCACAAAGAAAAAACTTGAAGCAGCAGGGGAGGTGGATGGAGGGATGTAGCCTTGCTCCAGCGCATCCTTGATTTAATCCTCCATGGCCTTCTCCTCCGGAAGGGAAAGGGGATAGATTTTTCCCCTGGGCACTGGTTCACCTGGCAGCAGATCGATGGCGCAGTCCCATGGCCGATTGGGAGGCAGCTTGGAAGCCTGGACCTGCACGTCATAACAGGCGGGGACATCCACCGAACGTCTCTCTACCAGACTCTCAATGGACGTGGCACAGACAGGGAGATCTTGGGGACGCGGAGAGGGACGAATCGGTGGAGATGGGAAGCAGTCCGGTCGCCCCACTTCAGGACTTCTCCCGTCTTCCAGGAGATGACTGGGTTGTGCTGCTCTAACCACGGGCGCCCTAGGATGATGTCAGCGGTGGATTCCTCCAGAACCAGCAGGTGTAGTCGCTCCATGTGGAGGATACCGACTTGCAATCCGATGGGACCCACGGAGCGACTAACCTGCCTCCGACTGAGGGGTCTACCCGTTATCGACTGGACTTGGTAGGTCGTCGAAGTTGCAGACGTGCGGAGCTTGAGCTGGCGGCAGAGGGTTCCCGAGATGAAGTTCCCGGCTGACCCAGAATCGAGGAGGGCAGTAACTGAAAGGGAAATTCCAGCAGCAGTAAGGTTCACAGTTGTGGTGAGTGGCTTCATCCTAGTGAGAGAAGGGATGATTGCACTCACCATGGGTCGAGGAGGGCGAACTGGGCATTCGGAGACTTAATGCCCAGGTAGACTGCAGTACAGGCAAAGATTCTGGGTCAGCCGTCTCTGCCGCTCAGCCGATGTCAGTCGGGTGTTCTCCAGTTGCATGGGCTCGGGGTGTGGTTCTGGAGTGCTGACATCACCTGGTCGGCGGAGGAACAATGACGACTGGCCCTGGTGTTCTTCAATGCACGACTGCATACGAGTGGCGAAGCGGATAGAGAGTTGGATGAAGCGTTCTAGCCTGATGGTATCCTCGTATGCAGCGAGATGCAGCCGCACCCGAGGATCCAGACCCTGTCGGTAGGTCGTACTCAAGGACTGCTCGTTCCATCCACTAGCAGCAGCGAGGGTTCAAAACTGTAGAGCATAATCAGTAACAGTGGAGGTACCTTGTTTCAGTTGATATAACTGTTCTCCGATCGATGAGTCCGATGATGGTTTCCCAAAGACCTCCTTGAAGTGAGACATGAACCCCGACAGGGTCTGGATCACTGGACTGTCTGTGGACCACATGGACTCCGCCCAACGGAGCGCTTGACCGGAAAGTTGAGATGTAATGAACGCTACCTTAGCGTGATCGTTGGGGTACAGGCGCGGCTGCATCTCCAGGACCAGTGAACATTGTAGAAGCAATCCGTTGCAATCCTCCGCCGAATCAGATAAGGGCGCCGGTCTGGCCATGGGACTGGCGTACTCAGGGGGCGAAGAAGCCGTGGTGTGGATCCCGGAAGTGCTCGCCGGTGATGGTGCAGGTGCGCTGGTGGGGAGGGCTCGCCGAACGGCATCGACGAGCTCTTGGAAGGGATCCGGGGTGCTCATCCTGGTGCGCAGTGTTGGTCCGGTATTCTGTTACAAGCAGAAGTGACACGGATAACAGAGGCAGGTGAAAGCAGAGTTTATTTGCTGAACCAGGAAGTGAGCAGAAGGTGAGAGTCAGAATGGGTGTTCAGGTGAATGCTGGATATGGAGGTGATACGATACGTTTTCTTGATTGTAGAACAACGGGACACTGGATCGAAGGAGACGAGGACCAGGAGACAGGACGAGACGAGGAGACACTCAGGAGACGAAGGAGATCAGGTAAGTAGGCAGGTGAGTCCGAGGAAGCAAGCATGAGTAGTAGCATGTGGAAACGATACCGGACGGTGACTGAGTGAGCGTGTGGGGCTTAAGTGCAGGTGGTGATAGCTGTGATGATGACGTGCAGGTGTGTGTGCTCAGTACTCAGGTGATTGGGATCGTTGTGGTTGTGAGAGGGTGGAGCCTGGCGTGCTTGTAACAGTATATAGATATGCATGCAGAAAATATTAAAGTATGGATTTACTTAATCTGTCATTCACGAGTTCACACTTACATCAAATTAAATAGAGTAAATATTATGCGTATTTGGCGTGCTGTCCGGGGGAGGGCTCCGGGCTCGGAATTTTGCCCGAACCCAGAGTACCCTCAGTGATGGAAGTAGTCTAGAATTAGACTACATATATTAATTTGATGTCTTATGTGAGTTTAATTAAGTGAGGAGAAGCTCCTCCTTAATGAGCTCCTCTTGTGTTCGATTAGGTTTAATTATCTGGGTCTGCTCCACTTAACAGTTTTAATTTCCTGAATGTGCTCCTCCCGAAATTTGTTTATAAAACATCAATAAAATCTTCTCTTTAACCAAGTCACAACAATAGGCAAGCATAGTCTTTTAATATCAATAACACACAAACAATGTCTTTTTTGACACATTGTGCAGGCATTAAGAATTGAAAAAGTATGTGAACTCTTGTATTTAATAAATAGTTGACACACTTTAGACAGCTAAAATTGCCACGCATGTTATTTTTCTATATTATTGCAGATTTCTTCTGACCTGGAAATAAGTTCTGAGCATTTAAAGACAACATAACAGCGGCACAACCTGCCAAGGGCCGGTCCACACAGAACACATTTTGTGTGCATTGTGCTACTTTTTAATTGTATTTTTTAATGTAAACATGCACTAGATGTCTTTAACCATTGTGCTGTGCACGATGAGCACCATGACCCAAACTGCAACTGTACATAACTCTTGTTTTCCTTGACAGATATCAGCACGACCCTTCTACAGCCGCTGACCTGCAACACCCGGCCAACTACCACAGCTCGACTGCTGAGGCAAAAACATGGATGACATCGGTTACAGGAACTAGCTGGAATATTCATGACTTTAACAAGCACCATGAGATATCCACTGCGAAATTCCCTTCACAAACCGACTACACAGGTAAAGTGAGAAGAGAAAAACTGAGATCAAATAAAGGGGGATACAAAGAAAGAGACATACATGAACAACGTGAAGGGTGGGAAAGCACATGGCCGATAAACTGCAGAGGAACAGAAGAGAAAGAGCTACAAGATTATGCCAATTGTTATCATCATACCCTTTCCAATAAAACATCAGGTTTTGAGGCTGGGGAGTGGAGATCAGGCATAGAGAAAGGGTTGGGATGTGGGCAGTGGGTTGATAGAGCAGAGAACAAAGAACAATTCCAGCCAACTATTCTAACATCCCACAACCGACACCAAACTGAGCTCCGCAACAGAGAGAGGGGACACTGGAGGAACTGGAGCACTTGGAGTTCACAAAATACAGAAAGTATTTTTCCAATAGTATCGTTTAGACAGCCTCCATCCTACACGGCACCACCAGTGTACAGCCGCCCGAAGGACTGGGACAAGCGAGCAGGAATACCGGACATTACCACGCAGGAACGTATGGAAACTTTTAAGGAGCAAACATTTGAAAACAGAAAGATAAACTTTACAGATTCAACAGAAACACATTGTAATCCTTCAGCAAAAAATGGACATTATTCATTAAAAAATAACCAGGTGCAGAACACAGAGAGTTATGGTGGACAAGCCGCAAACACTGCCTCTGTCCTGCAGTACACAGCGATAGGAACACACCCTTCTTCCCAAGCACAGCTTCAGCACAGAGATGCTTCAGAAATTACCTATCCTGATATCTCTCGGACAAAGCAGACCAAACCCGCAAGGAGAAGAGGTGGCGAAACTGTGTTTTGTCTCGTCTCTCGTATGGGAGAGGTGTCAGGCTTGTCCAGTTCTCCGGAGGAGCCACTTAAATCCCATGTGTTACCTCTGTTAACTGATCCCAAACCCGATGGCATGACACATACACCTTGGTGCAATGATGACAGCAGACAAAAGCAGGATGAATATCTGAAGGATGAAGCAGTGAGGCAGCTCCATGGATCATTTATGTCTGGAGAGTATGGGTGTACACCCCTAGAACATACAGGAGGGGATCAAAGATGCAGTTCAATCCCAGATTTTAGTAATGTGATAAAACCAAAGGAAACTAAACAAGAGTTGCAATGTTATGTCCAAAGAAATGACTCACAGTCACACTGTTTAACCCAGAAGGCATATATGGAGACAAACAGACACGAGAAACCATACAAGGAAATCCTAGAGAAATTCCCATTGTGGAAAGAGCCAAAATATCAGCACCACTTGATGGGTATGGCTAGGCAAAGAAATGAGCAAAGCCAAGGAATCAGCTCCATACTTACTAACACGAAGGACACCAACAAATCAACAAAAGACAGACAGAAGAGCCTTGTGGTCATTGATGCAACTCGTGTTGTAGTCAAGGTTGAGCTTGTACTTCTTCCAGAGAAGGAACATGTCCAGTATGTGTGTTTGACCGAGGACAGTGCTTGGTCAGGGGAGGGGACTGATGAGCTAAAGCAGAACCGCAGTGCCATCGCAAGCCCGGAGACCCATGGAAACAGCACTTTTGACAAGGGAGGAGAAAGGCTTCGTGGAATACCACATGAGTATCCCAGGACAGGCATTTCACAAGAACACGTCAGTTCCCGTGGGAGTATAAAAGAGTTTGAGGATTCTCCATCAGCAGCCGAAACCGTTGATGACTGGCAAGTGCTGGAAAATGAACTGATGGTGGGACAACCCTGCAGTGGGATAACACTGGAGAATAATGAAGAAATAATGAAGGAAGAACCTGAAGCTGCGCCGGAAGCCTTTCAAACGAATGCACAGTCCACATCTGAAGTTTCTGGGGTCCAGACTGAAAAGACCACAGCACAAATGAATGAAGCCACCAATCAAGAACACGGACCAACACTGGATGACAGTGTAGTTAAGCACAGAGCAAAGAAAGATCAGGAGAACCATCAAAAAGATACTTTACCAAAGGACAATAACGAGCATAGTTCAGCAGAAGAAAACCTCTCAGATGGAAAAGATGACAGGGGAGAGCTGGTTTCGGATTACTCTAACCCTCTCCCAAACACAAGAGCAGAAAACGGCATCAGAGGAACTCAGCATGGCATATACAAAGGTGTTTTATCCTCCATTGTGGGTTTCAGTACACTCAGAAGATCAAGCTCTTCGCCTCATTTGTTATTCACTTCTGCTTCCAACACCTGGGATGGTTCTCACACAGAGACTGAACCAACTTCTCCAAACACAAAAGGCACCCAGTACTCCTCACTTCCCTCTCTTTATTCCACTGCACTTGAACATTCATCTCTCTCAAAGACAAGAAGCATGCCTGTTGAAGCTTCACTCTGCAAGTCGCCCCCCCCAGAACACACACAGGAAATACAGCATGGCATGTCTCTGTGGGACGCAGTCAGCCGCATACGCAAACACACTGCTCCTGACTCCGAGACAGAGGAAGAAGAAGACACGGACTTGCTTTATCAGAGACTGAACACAGAACAGTGAGTACTCATGCAGACCATGTGACGTCACTGTACTTTATGGCCACCATTTTTGTTTCAATCTATGGGCACGGCAGCCACAACTACCAGAGAAAGATCAACGAAACACTCCCAGAAGGTTCACAACAAGGTCACAATATGGCCGGGATATGTTGTGCAGTTAGCTCTAACAGCAGCCATCAGAGAAACACTGAACTACAATTGTATTCAATCCCTAAGGAGTTATATCGGTGGAATAAATGGATGGCTTCAACCAGAAGGGACCACTGGCAGCCAAACAGCAATGCACTACATTAATAACTACCGGGACTGTCATACACATAACATTATAATGAGGACACTCTTGTCATTAAACGTTGTGAATTCTCTGGGTTTGTTGTGAAAGCGCTGTTGTGTGAAGAGCGCGCCGGCTTAACGTACACCTTCTGCACTCAGCAGTTCAAGCTTCACTTATAAAGATATAAATCGTAATATTAAGTTATGTTGTATAAATATTCGATTAATCTCATATAGATGCGTTTTGTTAAGGGAAAATAACCTGGAGCGCTTGTGCCTGATTATCTTTAGCTTCAGTGGAGCGTGCACGTTCAACAGCAACACAAAACATTAATATCTATGATTGGGGCTGTCAAATTCATAATATTATAATTGTATACACTATTGTAATAAAACGTTGTGAATTATTCAGGCTCAGTTATTGTTATGGGAAGAACGCATCCACAGTAAGCTCTTCAGTGCTAGCCTAATTCCCTTCAGCTTCAGCGCAGCTCAAACGGCATCTTCAACCAGTAATATTACAGATATTTACTATTACTGAAATGTAAAAAATGTTATACATTATTTTTCATTATTTTAATCAACAACGTGGTTCGATTAAATTTCCTTGTTGTCCGTGCAGAGGCTGTATCATTACATGTAGCCTAAGTAATGTCCAATGATATGTTTGTATTCAGGTACTTTAATGAATTGTATTTTATTTAATTTTTAAGTCAAGCAATATATTTTTTGGTAACACTTTCTCCGGTGTATGGCGATGGATAATGGATATATCCACCTTATTCTCAGGGGCGCTACTGTAGAACTGTCCGGAAAAGCAAGTTGGCGTCACAGATTTTAAGGGATAAAACTATAAACAACAACAAATGAATTTTAACAACATGCAAGAAGAGTTAGCAAAAATGACAAAAAAATCTAAAAAGTGCTTTACATGGATACACATACATTTTATTCAACAACAACGTTCAAATCCATTATATTCATCTCTATAATACATTAAAAGCCAAATAAAACAAACAAGTTTTTAGTTTAGATTTAAATCCAGAAAGTGTTTGAGCAGTTCTAACACACAGTGGAAGGCTATCCGACAGAAGGTCATCCCGTCTGAGCTTCAGTCCTGCCCGAGGAACGGTCAGCAGATCTGAGGGATCGCGACGGGTTGTGTATGGACAAAAGGCTTGACAGGTAAGCACTGTAGGTGCCAGGTCCGTTCAAAGATTTCAAAACAAATAAAAGAATCTTAAAACCAATTCTATAACAGACAGGAAGCCAGTGAAGAGACATTCAAACTGGTGTAATATGTCCGCGCTTACGCATACACAACAGAAGTCTAAAGGCAGCATTTTGCCCCTCTTGAAGTCGAGAAACAGATCGTTGGTGTGTAATAGAGAGAATTGCAGTAGTCAAGTCGGGTAGAAATACAGGCATGAATTACCTTTTCAAAATTTTGAGGGAGAGCCAAGGCTTGACTTTTGACAAGTGCCTTAGATGGTGAAAGCTAGATTTTACAACAGAGTTTATCTGCTTATCAGCATAACTTTTATGATAGATGCACTTTTATGATGGAAAGATGCACTTTTATGATGGATAGATGCACGAAGGACGGTGTTTATTAGCAGTATAGCGTCCCCAACACTATACTGGGCCGTTAGGACCCACACAGACCACAGGGTGAGCGCCCCCTGCTGGCCTCACTAACAACTCTACCAGCAGCTACCTAGTTTTCCCAGTTGGTCTCCCATCCAGGTACTAACCAGGCTCAGCCCTGCTTAGCTTCAGTGGGAAAGCAGTCTTGGGCTACAGGGTGGTTTGGCTGCTGGTGCACTTTTATGATGGATGGATGCACTTTTATGATGGATGGATGCACTTTTATGATGGATAGATACAATTTTATGATGATAGATGCACTTTTATGGTAAATGGACTGCATTTATATAGCGCTTTTAACAGACCAACGGCCATCCAAAGCGCTTTACATATTGCCTCACATTCACCCATTCACTCACTCATTCATACACCGACGGCGGTGTCAGCCATGCAAGGCGCCATCCAGCTCGTCGGGAGCAGCTGGGGTTAGGTGTCTTGCTCATGGACACCTCGACACTTGGTCAGGTGGAACCAAGGATCGAACCACCAACCTTCCGGTTTGCAGACAATCTACATGAACCACTCAGCCACTGTCGCCCCGACATCTTTTATGATGGATGGATGCACTTTTATGATGGATAGATATACTTTTATGATGATAGATGCACTTTTAGATGGATGGATGCACATTTATGATGATGGATGCACTTTAATGATGATGGATGCACTTTTATAATGGATGGATGCACTTTTATGATGATAGATGCACTTTTATGATGGATGGATGCACTTTTATGATGGATAGATGCACTTTTATGATGGCTAGATGTACTTTTATGATGATAGATGCACTTTTATGATGGATGGATGCACTTTTATGATGATAGATGCACTTTTATGATGGATGGATGCACTTTTATGATGATAGATGCACTTTTATGATGGATGGATGCACTTTTATAATGGATGGATGCACTTTTATGATGATAGATGCACTTTTATGATGGATGGATGCACTTTTATGATGATAGATGCACTTTTATGATGGATGGATGCACTTTTATGATGGATGGATGCACTTTTATGATGATAGATGCACTTTTATGATGGATGGATGCACTTTTATGATGGCTAGATGTACTTTTATGATGATAGATGCACTTTTATGATGGATGGATGCACTTTTATGATGATAGATGCACTTTTATGATGGATAGATTCACTTTTATGATGGATGGATGAACTTTTATGGACTTCAAAACAGAAAGTCATTCACAGCAATTATACAGCTGGGAAGAGCCAGGACATTTTTAACATAACTCTGATTGTGTTCGTCTGAAAGAAGAATGTCATGACTTGAGGGAGGGTAAATCATGGGGTCATTTTCATTTTTGGATGAACTGTTCCTTTAAGTTAGGTAAAGAATCCTAAAAAATGACCCCCACTTAAGAAGAATCACAACCTGACGTGTTGTAAATACATGAAGGACTGGATTTATCCTGACTAGATCAATAGTTGCTTGATTTTTCAGTTTAATTGCATAAGCGGCTTTGTATTTCTTCACCCACCGTGAGCCATTCTTCAGCTTTAAAAGCTCATAATCATACCGGAGTGTTTGAAGGCTAACATCTTCCTTCAGAACTGTCTGAAATATCAATTTCAAACAACATCAAACTACTGATCAACTATCTATCAAATGATTTTTACCATTTCTGAAGGAAACGTGAGTACTCAACTCTGTCACAAGTTACAGTTTCACAGTTTCACACTAGAATGTTTGAATATAATGGAAAACAACTATATGATTTAAAAAATAAATGCATACATATAGTAAATGTGACCCTGGACCACAAAACCAGTCATGTCACATGGGTATATTTAAAACAATATATTGTTTCTTTTATGCCAAAAATCATTAGGATATTAAGATCATGTTCCATGAAGATATTTTCTAAGTTTCCTACCATAAATATATCATAAATGTATTATTAGTAGTAATATGCATTGCTAAGGACTTCATTTGAACAACTTTAAAGGAGATTTTCTCAATATTTAGATTTTTTTGCACCCTCAGATTCCAGATTTTCAAATATTGTCCTAATAAACCACACATCAATGATGATTATTTATTCAGCTTTCAGATGATGTTTAACTCTCAATTTCACAAAATTGACCCTTATGTGGTCCAGGATCACATATATTCAAACCTCCTAGCTCCAGATATAATATGTCCGCCTCATGTGACGTTTCCCTGGGATCGGCTCCAATATCCCTGAGACTGTATGGGACACGCAGTTTGGAGGATGGATGGATGTCTCATCTCAAAGTGGCTTTATAAACACTGATATTGCTCTCAGGATCTCGTCGCACAAGCTCCACCGTGAACATCTGCGGTAACAGACTGTGGTAGAAGTCCTGAGCGCCGTGCCCTCTGCGCATGGGTGATGCCAGGTACACCACAGCCCCGCCCTTACACAGGTGAGCCAGGGTGTCCAGCAGGAGAGGGAAGGATTCAGGCAGGTAGACGATATCAGCGCCCAGCACAAAGTCCCAGCGGGAGGAGAACCGGTGGTGGTCGCGGCCCCATGCCAGCGGTGACACAGCCGGGGGGTCAGAGGGCCAGCCCGAGAGAGGGGCGTTACACGCAACATTCCTCTCGATCTGAGAAAGGGCCAGCGGCACGTCTGTGATGGTCACATGGGCTCCTGAAACACATAAAGATTGAAGCGGCATTACAGGCAGGGCATGTTTGCCATGTTTCTGTGTGTGATATTTTCAGTTCTCTGAGCTGCCATGGCATAGAAACAAACGCCAGATTTCAATGGCAGAACAGTTATTATAAAATGAGAAATCATGCCAATAATGTAAATCCACTGTAGTATTTGCTACCATTTGTTTCCACCCCTAAGATTTGAAATCCCTAGCATGAAGGGGATATCAATAAAGATGACACAGACGCTCATGCGGAGTCGTTTCCACATGTTTATGAGACCTTCATGGCAAACACAACCATCACTCAATCTTTTACCTAATCGTGCAGTCACTATTCCAACCAGACCGGTTCCTCCTCCCAGCTCTATGATCCGCTTCCCGCTGAGATCCAGACACTCTTCCTCCAGGAAACGACACAGATGGAGAGCCTACCACAAAGCGTATCAAAGAAATTACTTATTTTAATATGATCATTTTTTTTGAACATGGGATTAGATTCATAAATTATAATTTAGATTGATACAGTTTTATTCTGACTAAATATCCCATCTGAATTCAGAATGGCAAAGACCTTTTTGATAGAAAAAAAAAATGTAATGAGTTAATCCGTTTCTGGTAATGGCAGGCTGCTATGGTCAGGTGTGTTTACACTGTATTATCAGGTTCCCACGAGTTACTACAAACCGAGTGAACTGAACGTGTCCCATCCAGGACACCGTACTTCTCTGCGCAGAGAAGCTGCTGTATACACACAGAACTTACACTGAAGTGAACGCCCGTTCGATCAAAATATTATGTTAAATCACGTTAAAAACTGTGTGTGTAGCTTCCTGTGCTGCGCAGCCAGCGAGTGCGAGCGGTCACTTCGAATCACGTGACTTGACGCTCTCAGTGTTGCCAGACTGGTCAGGGCTTAATTTGTTTGTGTGGGTAAAAACGGGCTTGGGCAGGTGGACAAAATTTGGGCTGGTTTGGGGTCAGTTTGGTGGTTTTCAAACATCTACATTTTATACACTAATTGGTTAATAACAAACTCAAGTGTGCATGTACTCCATAAAACCAGTCATCATGACATACTTGCCCAGCGTAGAGTCAGCACTGGTGTTGAAGTCTCCGACGAGCACTTTCAGCCGATCAGCCGATCAGCAGGGAGAACGCGCTCATTCATGACAGGTTTTCTCAAGTGTTTCAAAATTGTTGCTGGATATCAAATGATCGCTATGCCAAAGTGGCATAAATGTCCAGTTAGTTATCTACAGTAATAAGTGGGAGAGTGAACCAACTCTCAAAACATGGATTACACCTGTGACTCAAAGACTATAACTAACTCTAAGAGCACAGTTGATAGACTCCAGTCCATCATCGTGAGCACACTGGCCTGATCAGGATTCGGTTACGTTCTTCATGAAGTAAGCAACGTGCGCACGTCCAAGTAGAGTCAGCGTATCAACATAAACATTTAATAATTACTCTGTAGCCACCAAGATCTGTGACAGATTCATTGTAAAAAGTTATGTTAAACATTTGTGCATCTGTTCTCTCTCTTGAATGCACTTTATGCTAAGGCTATTAGATCCTCACTGAGCTATGCAGAAGCCTGATTTATTAGTAAAGAAGTATAGGCTATATGCTCCTGGTGATAGCTACTTTGTGATTGTTGCTTTGGGGCAGGGGTGGGGGGCCCTTGAGGCTTGTTGCCCAGGGCACATTGTCAATCCGGCCCTGGGTGCGACCAGTTTTCATTTCTCTACAAAACGTTGGCTAGTATGATCCCGCTGTGAGCTGATACACCGCTCTATCACATAACCAGTTCACCTTTAAGCTCTTAACTTTAAAGCAGACTTTGGGTTGGTTGATAGTAGCACAAAATGTAAAGAGCTGAAGAGAGAAAGACTTTTCGAAGGGGCAAGTGACTGGGAATTTTACTTGCCTGTCCGACCACTATCCTGATTTAAAAAAAAAAAAGGGAATCGCGGTTTAGTTTCATGTTTAAAAGTATTATTCTTTCCAACATTTCTTATTCAAAATATATTTAAAACAATCTCATAACATTATTCAATGCAATTTTAATCTTTTAGTGTAAATGATTTGATTGGCAAACACATTCTAGTGTCTTATTATTCCAATTTAATTTATTGATCAAATGTAAGAATTTAAAATGTTTTAATTTCACAAGATTGGGGGAAATGCCCTTTATAAAGGTAAAAATGTCCTTGGGGTAAATACAAATATGCAGATTTAAATATGCCACAGCTGACATTTTTATTCTGACAATTGAATGACCGGTTTACTTGCACATGACACACACACACTCACACAAACACACTCTCACACACACACACACACACACACACACACACACACACACACACACACACACACACACACACACACACACACACACACACACACACACACACACACTCACACAACACACTCTCACACACACACACACACACACACACACACACACACACATGTTGTGTTTCCATGTTTTATGGGGACATTCCATAGGCGTAATGCATTTTATACTGTACAAACTGTATTTTCTATCCCCTACACTGCCCCTGCCCCTAAACCTACCCATCACAGGAGACATGCTGCATTTTTACTTTTTCAAAAACATCACTTAGTGTGATTTATAAGATGTTTTCCTCATGGGGACCAAAAATGTCCCCACAAGGACAAAAATTTGGATATTGCCATCTTTGTGGGGACATTTTGTCCCCATAACGTAGGATTACCAGTCCACACACACACACACACACACACTCACACACACACACACACACACACACACACACACACACACACACACACACACACACACACACACACACACACACACACACACACACACACACACACACACACACACACACACACACACACACTCTCACACACTCTCACACACACACACACACACTCACACACACACACACACACACACACACACACACACTACCCATCACAGGAGACTGCACAGTTTACTTTCTGTGATAAAAACTCATCCTGTGTGATTTATAAGCATTTTGAAAAGTGAGGACATGGGGAACGTCCTCATATTTCACCCTCTTTTGTAATACCTATGTCATACCCATGTCATTATACACATTTGTGTCCTGATATTTCACAAAAACATGCCCACACACACACAAACACACACACACTCTCACACTCTCACACACACACACACACACACACACACACACACACACACACACACACACACACACACACACACACACACACACTGCACAGTTTACTTTCTGTGATAAAAACTCATCCTGTGTGATTTATAAGCATTTTGAAAAGTGAGGACATGGGGAACGTCCTCATATTTCACCCTCTTTGTAATACCTGTGTCATACCCATGTCATTATACACATATATATATATATATATTATACACTAGAATATATATATATATATATATATATATATATATATATATATATATATATATATATATATATATATATATATATATATATATATATATATATCGAGCCCTGCAATATCAGCTGCTTTGCTCTCTAGAAATTATGGGCTGGAATTATTTGAAGTTCAAGTACTAGCATTATAAACACTGAACTAATGCCTACATATGAAATTAAGCAAATAAATGCATTAGAAAATTGGGAGTGTTGGACAGTAAATATATAAGAGGAATATAGCTTGACAGTAAACTGTGTCTGCAGTATTTTCTTATATTAATGTCCTTAAGATTATGAAAACAAATAAACCACAGCCAAAAGTGGCGATGATGAGAACAGACACAGCAATGCATCATAAGATCATCATGATCCAGGGCATTTAAACTTACAGTATTTCAGAACTAATGGAGTAATAGTAACTAGTAAATGTGTAAAGTTGCAAAAATGGAAACTACCTCAGATGTGTACTTCCACAACTGATAAAACATAAGACAATAAAACAATTACTGAAGACCTCATGTGAGAAATGTTCTATCGCGCTTCTGATTGGCTGATATTCCCTGTGCCGAGTTAGTTTCTGCACTAGATATTGCGTTTCTCATTCGGTCTGATCCTGTGTTTCTGGGCTGTTGTCCAGATTTGGCATGTTCGCCTAGCGGCTGTTCCCGGAAACGCGTCAGAGTTTCTCCTCGTGTCTTCCACTGTTTGATAAGGATATGTAAGGAGAAGTGGCTCACTCACGGAGTCCCACACTGACGCAGACACGCCCAGGTTCGCGCAGTAATGCTGCCGGATTGTGATCGTCTGTCCGGAAACTCGGTATGTGTTTTCTGCGCTGAACGTCTCCTCAAATAACCCATCCTCCGCGGGAAACACGAGCTCGGAGTCGGGATCTCCGCTCATCATCCGCGGCTCTGCTCGGGCGGTAAAGCTCCTATCACAGGGTGAACTATAGAGAGCAACCGGCAGAAATAAGCAGCCTTGAGTACGGAAAGCCATCAGATCCAAAAGAGTCGACGACCACCTCTGCTGCAGGGAAGCAGTGGACATTACAATATATATATATATACATACATACTATCATCTGCGCCCGTATTCATTAACAATCTTAAGTAAAGTCAAGTCACTTTATTTATATAGCGCTTTTAACAATGCAGATTGTTTCAAAGCAGCTTCACAGTGTTAAACAGAAAAATAATGCAACAGAATATATTTAGATTATCATACAGTAACAATGTGGGCTTTAGATAAGTAATTTGGTCTATATGGTTAATTTAGTTTAATAATTAGATTTATTTTGAAATATATTTGAAAAATAGTTTTTTCCCCAACTGAGCAAGCCAAGCCAGGAGCTACTCTTTAATGCAAAGAGTAGCTCCTAGTGACAAAATTCTAAGAAATTTAAGAGCGTTTACTCTTAAAATTAACAAAAAAATCCAAGTAAAGGAAAAAAGTAATACAGAAAGCATCTTAAAAGAGGTCTTAAGGTCAAATTTGTTAGGAGCACAGACGAGGAGTTTCTTTAGCAGCGGAGAACATGGCAGAAAGACGGGAGAAGAAATGTGTTGCAGACAGTGGATGACTGAGTTAATAAGAGCTATAGATCCTGCAGGGATCATGTTTGTGACACATCTCACATACGCTAACATCTCCGACACAGCGCAGGAATGAAAGTAATCACTACATTACGATATTTGGCAACAGTGATGGTTTGGGTCTGTCACAACCTTCTGTAAGCAGTGATCACACTAACACAACCCTTTCAGAAACTCACAGTTCATTTAGTTTAGGCTCAAGCTGTGTTCATGAATATAGCAGTCTTCCCTGGTGCGCCAAACAGGGGGAATGAGCCATTAATAGTTTGCTATAAGCTCCCACGTCTGCTTCTTGCCCCGTGCTGTGACACCCGGCCCGAATGTACCTTTATGTGCTTGTGTTCATGACGTGCTGACACGGTTCCTCTGGAGTTGGGCTTTCTCGCCCTTCTTGTTCTGGATTCCATGTTTGCTGCATTAAACCCAACTTTCAAACCACCAATTAAATAGACATGCCAGCAATCAGTGCAAGTGGAAAGAGTGGAACGATGTTTATAATTCTAAGCCAATCAAATACCTTATAGAAAATTAACAGCAAAGTAAATAATAAAAGGATTTATTTACATATATTGTGTGTGTGTGTGTGTGTGTGAAAGAGAGAGAGAACGGTAAAATTGGACAATTTGGGCTTGTAATTTCAAAGTGAAGGCTTAGAATAGACCCTATACTTCAAAACACTCCTTTTTTCCCCTTTTTGGACAACCAACCAATCACAGTCTTCAAAAGTCTGTGTCATACGCAGCAACGGGGTTAGCCCCGCCTCTTCACTTAGACACAAGTTTTTGTATTTTCCTTGCTCAGAGTTGCTCTCAGATCAGTCCTGAATAGCTCTTAAGCTAAGACTCCTACGTCAAACTTTTTCAGCTAAATTAGGAGTTTTCTGAGAGGCCCTGGTAACTATTGCTTTAATAAAATGATAAACTAAACCAGTTGTGTAACATTACATTGAAATGACACCAGTTTATCCTTCAGAGATTTAACTCAACTACAGTGCCTTACGGTGGGGTAAGTTAAAACACTGGCTCAATTTACCCCACAGCATCTGGCTCACTTTGCCCCATAGCTGCCTGTATGAAACTAGCTAGCTTAACAATTCTGGCAGAAATTACAGGAGGTTCCAAAATATACGGTCACATGACAATAAAAGTGTACAGGTGCCAAGATAAACTTACCCACTGGCTCATCTTACCCCACTCTCTAGGTCATGTGTCATGTTGTTACAGGTTGGCGCTGAAGAGGACCAGAGTGAAGACAGGTCAGAGAAACTAGCTTCTCATTGTAAATATGATATAAAACATAAACATAACGTTCAATAAATTCTTCCATTTTTCGGACTATTACTTCATATGTCAGGCTTTCGGTTCTTAAACAGCCCATTGGTCTAATGATTGCCATCAACGCTTGGAAGCGTTTCAATAAACATAAGAGATCTCGTTCAAACAGCCTAACTCTATTGACCAGAGCTCTTTCAGTCCATGTCCGCAAAGCCCAGATTGTCAAAGGTGCTTCTGTGGAGCTGATCGGCTCCTCCTGCCACTTTCCCAGTATTATGGGATGGAACGGTCCTGTGCATCGGTCACAGGCTCGAGCGGCTGGAGAGCAAACATTGTCCTGTCATTCGGAGAAACAGCCTGCTCTCCGTCCTTCACAGCAGGGTCAACAAGCTGAACTGGAAAGAGCAGGAAAATATCAAGAGCGAGACACAAAGGACAGGACGCTTGGTTTTTAATGATTTTTATCAAAAGTAGACACTTTATAACCAACAGCATGAATGTTTTACAGTCTCCCACTCTCAGAATACAGTGAAAGCTTTGAATGATCCCATTTATATGACGTGTCTTTAACTACTGTCTACTCACATGTAAATTAATCATGTGATGAATGCACTTCATTGTCTGTGCTTCCATGTTTTTACATTGTAATTATTTGTAAAAATACCTGCATGTGAATCATTTCAGTAATTACACTGTTGCCCTTCCAGCACATGCTCACGCCTTATCTATATACGGTTAGAGTCCAATATCATTCCTGAGAGTGTGTGTGTGTGTGTGTGTGTGTAAGTGCGTGTGTAAGTGCGTGTGTGTGTGAGAGAGTGTGTGATAGTGTGTGAGTGCGTGTGTGTGTAAGTGCGTGTGTGTGTGATAGTGTGTGAGTGTGAGAGCGTGTGTGAGTGCGCGCGTATGTGTGTGTGTGCGTGTGTGTGAGAGAGAGCATATGCGTGTGTGATCTGTTGAGCTCTTATACCAGTTCAGTATTTCACAGTGAGCGGTCGTGATGGAGTTATGAAGGCACCAGTGTCCGGCGCTGCAGTGACCGCACTGAATCTTCACCTCTCTTCTCATGTGTGAGCTGTTTTGCATAAAAGCGTCTATAAATGAACAGCTGTAAGTACATTGACTGAGCTGAAGCAGCTCTTCACGAGGCCCGAAGAGACCAAGGGTCCCAGCCGCACAGAGGCGGTCAGTGACCCGTCCTTCCCTTCATGCGGCTGGACGTCCCAGCGTCTGGATCTCCACATCACTTCTGTCGCACCGCGTCCCGGTGACCTCTGACCTCCAGATCAGCGCTCGATGAAGCGAAGGTTGATCGGCCTCTCTGGAACCAGAAGAGTTCTGGTCATCGGCTGGACGGTGTCGTTCTCTTCTGCCGGCTCCACATCGAACTGCATTAAAATCTGTGAGAGAGAAAAATGTGCACACCGGTCAACACTCCCGTACGTCACACCCATCTCCCATCTGCCTCCCGTTCCGTTATTACTCCCGGAAAACTCCCAAACCTCGTTAAAAGAATAATCACGTCAATATACTACTCCAAGGTCATTAAGTTGCCAGATCTGGTATGAAACGCATCCTACTCACACAATCCACACATCACAGATTACAACTCATTTGTGACCTCGACCTGGTGACCTACAACCCGGTCGCGCTGTTGACCCCTGACCTCTGCACGGGAGAAACGGGAAGAGGAGACTCAGCTGGTAATGCAGCACACAGGGGGCAATGGAGAAGGCGGGGCTTATGAGCTATACTGCGTTCAGCCACAGGGGGCGATGGAGAGGGCGGGGCTTATGAGCTATACTGCGTTCAGCCACAGGGGCGAGAGAGGCGGGGCTTATGAGCTATACTGCGTTCAGCCACAGGGGCGATGGAGAGGCGGGGCTTATGAGCTATACTGCGTTCAGCCACAGGGGCGATGGAGAGGCGGGGCTAATGAGCTATACTGCGTTCAGCCACAGGGGCGATGGAGAGGCGGGGCTTATGAGCTGTACTGCCTTCAGCCACAGGGGCGATGGAGAGGGCGGGCTTATGAGCTATACTGCGTTCAGCCACAGGGGCGATGGAGAGGGCGGGGCTTATGAGCTATACTGCGTTCAGCCACAGGGGCGATGGAGAGGCGGGGCTTATGAGCTATACTGCGTTCAGCCACAGGGGCGATGGAGAGGGCGGGGCTTATGAGTGCTCAGCCACAGAGGGCGATGGAGAGGGTGGGGCTTATGAGCTATACTGCGTTCAGCCACAGGGGCGATGGAGAGAGGCGGGGCTTATGAGCTATACTGCGTTCAGCCACAGGGGCGATGGAGAGGGCGGGCTTATGAGCTATACTGCGTTCAGCCACAGGGGCGATGGAGAGGCGGGGCTTATGAGCTATACTGCGTTCAGCCACAGGGGCGATGGAGAGGGTGTGGCTTATGAGCTATACTGCGTCAGCCACAGGGGTGATGGAGAGGGTGGGGCTTATGAGCTATACTGCGTCAGCCACAGGGGCGATGGAGAGGGTGTGGCTTATGAGCTATACTGCGTTCAGCCACAGGGGTGATGGAGAGGGTGGGGCTTATGAGCTATACTGCGCTCAGCCACAGGGGCGATGGAGAGGGTGGGGCTTATGAGCTATACTGCGTTCAGCCACAGGGGCGATGGAGAGAGGGCGGGGCTTGTGAGCTACTGCGTTCAGCCACAGGGGTGATGGAGAGGGCGGGGCTTATGAGCTATACTGCGTTCAGCCACAGGGGCGATGGAGAGGGCGGGGCTTATGAGCTATACTGCGCTTCAGCCACAGGGGCGATGGAGAGGGCGGGGCTTATGAGCTATACTGCGTTCAGCCACAGGGGCGATGGAGAGGCGGGGCTTAAGAGCTATACTGCGTTCAGCCACAGGGGCGATGGAGAGGGCGGGGCTTATGAGCTATACTGCGTTCAGCCACAGGGGCGATGGAGAGGGTGGGGCTTATGAGCTATACTGCGTTCAGCCACAGGGGCGATGGAGAGGGTGGGGCTTATGAGCTATACTGCTCAGCCACAGGGGCGATGGAGAGGTGGGGCTTATGAGATACTGCGTCAGCCACAGGGGCGATGGAGAGGGTGGGGCTTATGAGATACTGCCTTCAGCCACAGGGGCGATGGAGAGGGCGGGGCTTATGAGCTATACTGCGTTCAGCCACAAGGGGTGATGGAGAGGGCGGGGCTTATGAGCTATACTGCGTTCAGCCACAGGGGCGATGGAGAGGGCGGGGCTTATGAGCTATACTGCGTTCAGCCACAGGGGCGATGGAGAGGCGGGGCTTATGAGCTATACTGCGTTCAGCCACAGGGGATGGAGAGGCGGGGCTTATAAGCTATACTGCGTTCAGCCACAGGGGCGATGGAGAGTGTGGGGCTTATGAGCTATACTGCGTTCAGCCACAGGGGCGATGGAGAGGGCGGGCTTATGAGCTATACTGCGTTCAGCCACAGGGGCGATGGAGAGGGCGGGCTTATGAGCTATACTGCGTTCAGCCACAGGGGCGATGGAGAGGGTGGGGCTTATGAGCTATACTGCGTTCAGCCACAGGGGCGATGGAGAGGGTGGGGCTTATGAGCTATACTGCGTTCAGCCACAGGGGCGATGGAGAGGGTGGGGCTTATGAGATACTGCGTTCAGCCACAGGGGCGATGGAGAGGGTGGGGCTTATGAGATACTGCCTTCAGCCACAGGGGCGATGGAGAGGCGGGGCTTATGAGCTATACTGCGTTCAGCCACAAGGGGTGATGGAGAGGGCGGGGCTTATGAGCTATACTGCGTTCAGCCACAGGGGCGATGGAGAGGGCGGGGCTTATGAGCTATACTGCGTTCAGCCACAGGGGCGATGGAGAGGGTGGGGCTTATGAGCTATACTGCGCTTCAGCCACAGGGGCGATGGAGATGGCGGGGCTTATGAGCTATACTGCGCTCAGCCACAGGGGCGATGGAGAGGGCGGGGCTTATGAGCTATACTGCGTTCAGCCACAGGGGGCGATGGAGAGGGCGGGGCTTATGAGCTATACTGCGTTCAGCCACAGGGGCGATGGAGAGGGCGGGCTTATGAGCTATACTGCGCTTCAGCCACAGGGGCAATGGAGAGGCGGGGCTTATGAGCTATACTGCGTTCAGCCACAGGGGCAATGGAGAGGCGGGGCTTATGAGCTATACTGCATTCAGCCACAGGGGCGATGTAGAGGGCGGGGCTCATGAGCTATACTGCGTTCAGCCACAGGGGCGATGGAGAGGCGGGGCTTATGAGCTATACTGCGTTCAGCCACATGGGGCAATGGGAGAGGCGGGGCTTATGAGCTATACTGCCTTCAGCCACAGGGGCGATGGAGAGGGCGGGGCTCATGAGCTATACTGCGTTCAGCCACAGGGGCGATGGAGAGGGCGGGGCTTATGAGCTATACTGCGTTCAGCCACATGGGGCAATGAGAGGCGGGGCTTACGAGCTATACTGCCTTCAGCCACAGGGGCGATGGAGAGGGCGGGGCTCATGAGCTATACTGCGTTCAGCCACAGGAGGCGATAGAGAGGGCGGGGCTTATGAGCTATACTGCGTTCAGACACAGGGGCGATGGAGAGGGCGGGGCTTATGAGCTATACTGTCTTCAGCCACAGGGGCGATGGAGAGGCGGGGCTTATGAGCTATACTGCCTTCAGCCACAGGGGCGATGGAGAGGGCGGGCTTATGAGATACTGCCTTCAGCCACAGGGGCGATGGAGAGGGCGGGGCTTATGAGCTACACTGTCTTCAGCCACAGGGGCGATGGAGAGGCGGGCTTATGAGCTATACTGCGTTCAGCCACAGGGGCGATGGAGAGGCGGGGCTTATGAGCTATACTGTGTTCAGCCACAGGGGCGATGGAGAGGGCGGGGCTTATGAGCTATACTGCGTTCAGCCACAGGGGCGATGGAGAGGCGGAGCTTATGAGCTATACTGTCTTCAGCCACAGGGGCGATGGAGAGGCGGGGCTTATGAGCTATACTGCGTTCAGCCACAGGGGCGATGGAGAGAGGCGGGCTTATGAGCTATACTGCGTTCAGCCACAGGGGCGATGGAGAGGCGGGGCTTATGAGCTATACTGCGTTCAGCCACAGGGGCGATGGCGAGGGCGGGGCTTATGAGCTATACTGCGTTCAGCCACAGGGGCGATGAGAGGCGGGGCTTATGAGCTGCGTTCAGCCACAGGGGTGATGGAGAGGGCGGGGCTTATGAGCTATACTGCGTTCAGCCACAGGGGCGATGGAGAGGGCGGGGCTTATGAGCTATACTGCGTTCAGCCACAGGGGATGGAGAGGGCGGGGCTTATAAGCTATACTGCGTTCAGCCACAGGGGCGATGGAGAGTGTGGGGCTTATGAGCTATACTGCGTTCAGCCACAAGGGGCGATGGAGAGGCGGGGCTTATGAGCTATACTGCGTTCAGCCACAGGGGCGATGGAGAGGCGGGGCTTATGAGCTATACTGCGTTCAGCCACAGGGGCGATGGAGAGGGCGGGGCTTATGAGCTATACTGCGTTCAGCCACAGGGGCGATGGAGAGGGTGGGGCTTATGAGCTATACTGCGTTCAGCCACAGGGGCGATGGAGAGGTGGGGCTTATGAGATACTGCGTTCAGCCACAGGGGCGATGGAGAGGGTGGGGCTTATGAGATACTGCCTTCAGCCACAGGGGCGATGGAGAGGGCGGGGCTTATGAGCTATACTGCGTTCAGCCACAAGGGGTGATGGAGGCGGGGCTTATGAGCTATACTGCGTTCAGCCACAGGGGCGATGGAGAGGGCGGGGCTTATGAGCTATACTGCGTTCAGCCACAGGGGCGATGGAGAGGCGGGGCTTATGAGCTATACTGCGTTCAGCCACAGGGGCGATGGAGATGGCGGGGCTTATGAGCTATACTGCGTTCAGCCACAGGGGCGATGGAGAGGGCGGGGCTTATGAGCTATACTGCGTTCAGCCACAGGGGCGATGGAGAGGGTGGGGCTTATGAGCTATACTGCGTTCAGCCACAGGGGCGTGGAGATGGCGGGGCTTATGAGCTATACTGCGTTCAGCCACAGGGGCGATGGAGGCGGGCGGGCTTATGAGCTATACTGCGTTCAGCCACAGGGGCGATGGAGAGGGCGGGCTTATGAGCTATACTGCGTTCAGCCACAGGGGCGATGGAGAGGGCGGGGCTTATGAGCTATACTGCGTTCAGCCACAGGGGGCAATGGAGAGGCGGGGCTCATGAGCTATACTGCGTTCAGCCACAGGGGCGATGGAGAGGGCGGGCTTATGAGCTACTGCGTTCAGCCACAGGGGCAATGAGAGGCGGGGCTTATGAGCTATACTGCATTCAGCCACAGGGGCGGTGTAGAGGGCGGGGCTCATGAGCTATACTGCGTTCAGCCACAGGGGCGATGGAGAGGCGGGGCTTATGAGCTATACTGCGTTCAGCCACATGGGGCAATGGAGAGGCGGGGCTTACGAGCTATACTGCCTTCAGCCACAGGGGCGATGGAGAGGGCGGGGCTCATGAGCTATACTGCGTTCAGCCACAGGAGGCGATGGAGAGGGCGGGCTTATGAGCTATACTGCGTTCAGACACAGGGGCGATGGAGAGGGCGGGGCTTATGAGCTATACTGTCTTCAGCCACAGGGGCGATGGAGAGGCGGGGCTTATGAGCTATACTGCCTTCAGCCACAGGGGCGATGGAGAGGGCGGGGCTTATGAGATACTGCCTTCAGCCACAGGGGCGATGGAGAGGGCGGGGCTTATGAGCTATACTGTCTTCAGCCACAGGGGCGATGGAGAGCGGGGCTTATGAGCTATACTGCGTTCAGCCACAGGGGCGATGGAGAGGCGGGGCTTATGAGCTATACTGTGTTCAGCCACAGGGGCGATGGAGGCGGGGCTTATGAGCTATACTGCGTTCAGCCACAGGGGCGATGGAGAGGCGGAGCTTATGAGCTATACTGTCTTCAGCCACAGGGGCGATGGAGAGGCGGGGCTTATGAGCTATACTGCGTTCAGCCACAGGGGCGATGGAGAGGGCGGGGCTTATGAGCTATACTGCGCTCAGCCACAGGGGCGATGGAGAGGGCGGGGCTTATGAGCTATACTGCGTTCAGCCACAGGGGCGATGGCGAGGGCGGGCTTATGAGCTATACTGCGTTCAGCCACAGGGGCGATGGAGAGGGCGGGGCTTATGAGCTACACTGCGTTCAGCCACAGGGGTGATGGAGAGGGCGGGGCTTATGAGCTATACTGCGCTCAGCCACAGGGGCGATGGAGAGGCGGGGCTTATGAGCTATACTGCGCTCAGCCACAGGGGGATGGAGAGGCGGGGCTTATAAGCTATACTGCATGCTCAGCCACAGGGGCGATGGAGAGTGTGGGGCTTATGAGCTATACTGCGTTTCAGCCACAAGGGGCGATGGAGAGGGCGGGCTTATGAGCTATACTGCTCAGCCACAGGGGCGATGGAGAGGCGGGGCTTATGAGCTATACTGCGCTCAGCCACAGGGGCGATGGAGAGGGCGGGGCTTATGAGCTATACTGCGTTCAGCCACAGGGGCGATGGAGAGGGTGGGGCTTATGAGCTATACTGCTTCAGCCACAGGGGCGATGGAGAGGGTGGGGCTTATGAGATACTGCGCTCAGCCACAGGGGCGATGGAGAGGGTGGGGCTTATGAGATACTGCCTTCAGCCACAGGGGCGATGGAGAGGGCGGGGCTTATGAGCTATACTGCCTTCAGCCACAGGGGTGATGGAGAGGGCGGGGCTTATGAGCTATACTGCCTTCAGCCACAGGGGCGATGGAGAGGGCGGGGCTTATGAGCTATACTGCTTCAGCCACAGGGGCGATGGAGAGGGCGGGGCTTATGAGCTATACTGCGTTCAGCCACAGGGGCGATGGAGATGGCGGGGCTTATGAGCTATACTGCGTTCAGCCACAGGGGCGATGGAGGCGGGGCTTATGAGCTATACTGCGTTCAGCCACAGGGGCGATGGAGAGGGTGGGGCTTATGAGCTATACTGCGCTCAGCCACAGGGGCGATGGAGATGGCGGGGCTTATGAGCTATACTGCGCTCAGCCACAGGGGCGATGGAGAGGGCGGGGCTTATGAGCTATACTGCGTCAGCCACAGGGGCGATGGAGAGGGCGGGGCTTATGAGCTATACTGCGCTCAGCCACAGGGGCGATGGAGAGGGCGGGGCTTATGAGCTATACTGCGCTCAGCCACAGGGGGCAATGGAGAGGGCGGGGCTCATGAGCTATACTGCGCTCAGCCACAGGGGCGATGGAGAGGGCGGGCTTATGAGCTATACTGCTCAGCCACAGGGGGCAATGGAGAGGCGGGCTTATGAGCTATACTGCATTCAGCCACAGGGGCGATGTAGAGGGCGGGGCTCATGAGCTATACTGCGTTCAGCCACAGGGGGCGATGGAGAGGGCGGGGCTTATGAGCTATACTGCGTTCAGCCACAGGGGGCGATGGAGAGGCGGGGCTTACGAGCTATACTGCCTTCAGCCACAGGAGGCGATGGAGAGGGCGGGGCTCATGAGCTATACTGCGTTCAGCCACAGGGGGCGATGGAGAGGGCGGGCTTATGAGCTATACTGCGTTCAGACACAGGGGCGATGGAGAGGGCGGGGCTTATGAGCTATACTGTCTTCAGCCACAGGGGCGATGGAGAGGCGGGGCTTATGAGCTATACTGCCTTCAGCTGCTCTTGACTTAAGCACTTTTGTAGATTTAATAAGGGTTAATCTATATATAATTTATAATTTATGCATGCAGCGCAGACTGTATGATAACTATTCAATTTCTGTATATTACAGGTAGGAAGGGCACGGGTAAATACGGCATTAATGACAACAGGTTTATGTGAGGATTGTTTAGTTGTATTTTCTGAAGCCTAATCAGTATCTGTATTAGTATCAGTGATAAAGATGATCAAATATACTGTCCTTATGTTGTTTCTACATTTATGTGGAGATTAACAATTAAATTAATAAAATATATATTAAAAGTGTTTTTAATGGTGAATAATCACAGAGATAATGTGTGATTACTCTCGATTGACAGCACTAATACAAAATAAATGTATAAAAACATGAATATCTTAACATGATGAAACATTCTTTTTATGTTTTTATATTCATTAAAAATGATGTATGTATTTATGTGGATATCTGCGCAGTTTAGCCTGCCTCTGCCCCCCCACCCCCCGCTCGGAGGTCTCCCAGAGTTATGAAAACGTGTCCTGACTCAAAGACACACGGATCGGGATGTGGATAACAGCACCAGTGCGATGTGTGTGCCGTGTGATAGAAGCGCTCGCGCTATGGAAGTGTGCACTGCTCAAACACACCCACGCAGCGGTCATCACAGTGTTCAGTGTGTGGTCAGATAGACTGCCCGTCTGCTGTTGTGGAGCAGTGACTGATCTTTCAGTCAGAATCAGAATCTGAAGTACCCTAGAAAGTGCCAGGTAGACCTCCAGCTCAGCGATGCGCCGGCCGATGCAGCTGCGTTTGCCCACACCGAAAGGAACGGAAGCGTACGGGTGGCCCTCGGAGCGGCTCAACCAGCGCTGTGGGGCGAAGGCGTCCGGATCCGGGAAGTGTTTGGGATCGCGGGACGTGGCGTAGTGGCAGAGAGTGATCAGAGTCTGTGAAGGAGCGAGCACACGGCTGTAAACACCAGCTTCACTCAGTGCAAATGCAGACGTTTACAGCACAAAAACTACACTCACATTTCTAGGGATGAGATATCCTCCAACTTTAATATCTTTGTCTGTGATGACTCTCGCATTGGCCGGAATTACAGGATAGAGCCTGGAAATGTTTCAATACTTAATATGATATAATAAACTCAAAATGAGCAGAATGGATGAACTGTATTTGACAGAGAACTGCAATCATTCTACCTGAGGATTTCCTTCATCACGGCCTTCATGAGAGGCATCGCAGCGACATCGGCAGCATCTGGGACAGTGCGGCCGCACATCACGCTCCGAACCTCATCCCGCAGTGCGGTCTGGACCTCCGGATGCCGAGAGAGCTCATACAGAGACCACGACAGCGTGCTGGAGATCTGCAGAAAGAAGCGGAGGTCATCCGTTAGTATTTGGACACAACCTCAGTCTTCACTTGTTTCATTACTGGATGAATCAGTGTTTTTGAACGAATCTCTTGAGTGAATGATTCAGTGACTCACTCATGAAGACTTCACTTGTTTCATTACTGGATGAATCAGTGTTTTTGAACGAATCTCTTGAGTGAATGATTCAATGACTCACTCATAAAGACTTCACTTGTTTCATTACTGGGTGAATCAGTGTTTTTGAACAAATCTCTTGAATGAATGATTCAATGACTCACTCATAAAGACTTCACTTGTTTCATTACTGGATGAATCAGTGTTTTTGAACAAATCTCTTGAGTGAATGATTCAGTGACTCACTCATAAAGACTTCACTTGTTTCATTACTGGATGAATCAGTGTTTTTGAGTGAATCTCTTGAGTGAATGATTCAATGACTCACTCATAAAGACTTCACTTGTTTCATTACTGGATGAATCAGTGTTTTTGAGTAAATCTCTTGAGTGAATGATTCAATGACTCACTCATAAAGACTTCACTTGTTTCATTACTGGATGAATCAGTGTTTTTGAGTGAATCTCTTGAATGAATGATTCAATGACTCACTGGAGCTCTTGTCAAAGGGATGATCGAGGAGATTCGTACCGTGTCGACACCAGCGAGAAGCAGCTCGGTCACATTGCTGTACACAGATTTCAGGGGCATGCCGGCCTGGGACAGATAGTAGGTCAGGTAGCGTCCCTCCAACTGCTCTCCTCGCGCCATCTTCTGCCGTTCCTCCTCAAGACGCTGATCGATGTGCCCTTTCGCTGTAACCACAGAAAGGGTTTCAAAATCTCACATCATTAAGCCTGTTACTTTCTGTGTCTGTGTGTGTGTGTGTGTGTGTGTGTGTGTGTGTGTGTGTCTTTAGCTCCGCCCGCTGCACGCCTCCTCGAGCTCGGCTGTGTTCAGAAAGAATCTGTACAGTGTGTCTGTCTTTTATAAATATGATAAACTAAAGAGTCTTGGGAGATATAAAGGATCAACACTACTCTATAGATACTCCAGATTAACATGAGACTGGTGTGTGTGTGTGTGTGTGTTATGACCCTTTAATTTCCTAGAATTTCCCATGTTTCAAGTTGAATCCCAATTCCTACAAGGTGTGGCAATTTCACACTCATGAATTAAACAGGAGCCAATTCTGAAACCCTAGACACAATTGTTATTTTCTTTCCCCTGGGAATCCTTTAACCTCCACTCACCGAACTGGAACATGTAGTCCCAGCAACGGCAGAAGGTGTCCCAGGGTTTGGGAAGGATCCGGTGGAGCCACTGAGGCATAGCCATGGTGAGAAGGGTCATGACAAACATGCAGTTGATGGACTGGATGAAGCGCTCCGTCTCCACAGGAACCACTGGATCCAGGCAGCCGATCCTGGACTCGAACAGCACTGAGGAAATGCCTTGTGGGAAGAGCAGAAGAGAAAAGATGGGACATGACTTCTTTCTTCTCCCTTTGGTGCTTCTCCACTCTCTCATGCACAAGAGTTGTTCTCTGATATTACTCATTGTAAAGTCGGTGACAGAAACATTACTAGCTCTGATAAAGTTTTCAGATTTGATGTACTAAGGAGCTTGTGTGTGATCCCTCAGGAGTCTCAGTGATTTACCCTCCAGACCGAAGCGGTAAAACTCTGCCGAGACGTCCGTGACGAGGCCGCTGGAGTTCTGCTGCTGGCGGAGCCGGAGTTTCCCCATCAGGTCAGTGACGACAGAGTTCAGCGCGCGGTCGTACGCCTCCACGGCTTTAGGCCGTAACATGTGCTTCGCCAGCAGACGCCGCACACTCTGCCACTCCTCGCCTTCACTGTCAACACACACACACACACACACACACACACAAGGATCAGCGGAGGCCATGAATACAAACACACGACAGGAAGACCTATCACGAGAACTGATGCAAAGCCTGTGATCTTCAAATGAAGAAAACCAGTAATATCAGCTCAGTAGGAATCTCAGTGTGTGAGGACAACTCTCAGTGTGAGGACAGCAGGTGTGATGCGGTCAGTGTGAGGACAGCATATGCGTCTCAGCGTGTGAGGACAGCAGGTGTGGATGCGGTCTCAGTGTGTGAGGACAGCAGGTGTGGATGCGGTCTCAGTGTGTGAGGACAGCAGGTGTGGATCGGTCTCAGTGTGTGAGGACACAGGTGTGGATACGGTCTCAGTGTGTGAGGACAGCAGGTGTCGGTCTCAGTGTGTGAGGACAGCAGGTGTGGATGCGGTCTCAGCGTGTGAGGACAGCAGGTGTGGGTGCGGTCTCAGTGTGTGAGGACAGCAGGTGTGGATACGGTCTCAGTGTGTGAGGACAGCAGGTGTGGATACGGTCTCAGTGTGTGAGGACAGCAGGTGTGGATCACGGTCTCAGTGTGTGAGGACAGCAGGTGTGGATGCGGTCTCAGTGTGTGAGGACAGCAGGTGTGATACGGTCTCAGTGTGTGAGGACAGCAGGTGTGGATACGGTCTCAGCGTGTGAGGACAGCAGGTGTGGATGCGGTCTCAGTGTGTGAGGACAGCAGGTGTGATACGGTCTCAGTGTGTGAGGACAGCAGGTGTGGATGCGGTCTCAGCGTGTGAGGACAGCAGGTGTGGAATCACGGTCTCAGTGTGTGAGGACAGCAGGTGTGGATGCGGTCTCAGTGTGTGAGGACAGCAGGTGTGGATGCGGTCTCAGTGTGTGAGGACAGCAGGTGTGGATGCGGTCTCAGTGTGTGAGGACAGCAGGTGTGGATGCGGTCTCAGTGTGTGAGGACAGCAGGTGTGGATGCGGTCTCAGTGTGTGAGGACAGCAGGTGTGATGCGGTCTCAGTGTGTGAGGACAGCAGGTGTGGATGCGGTCTCAGTGTGTGAGGACAGCAGGTGTGGATGCGGTCTCAGTGTGTGAGGACAGCAGGTGTGGATACGGTCTCAGTGTGTGAGGACAGCAGGTGTGGATGCGGTCTCAGTGTGTGAGGACAGCAGGTGTGATCACGGTCTCAGTGTGTGAGGACAGCAGGTGTGGATGCGGTCTCAGTGTGTGAGGACAGCAGGTGTGGACACGGTCTCAGCGTGTGAGGACAGCAGGTGTGGATGCGGTCTCAGCGTGTGAGGACAGCAGGTGTGGATCACGGTCTCAGTGTGAGGACAGCAGGTGTGGATCACGGTCTCAGTGTGTGAGGACAGCAGGTGTGGATGCGGTCTCAGTGTGTGAGGACAGCAGGTGTGGATGCGGTCTCAGCGTGTGAGGACAGCAGGTGTGGATGCGGTCTCAGCGTGTGAGGACAGCAGGTGTGGATGCGGTCTCAGTGTGTGAGGACAGCAGGTGTGGATGCGGTCTCAGTGTGTGAGGACAGCAGGTGTGGATGCGGTCTCAGTGTGTGAGGACAGCAGGTGTGGATGCGGTCTCAGCGTGTGAGGACAGCAGGTGTGAATCACGGTCTCAGCGTGTGAGGACAGCAGGTGTGGATGCGGTCTCAGCGTGTGAGGACAGCAGGTGTGATGCGGTCTCAGCGTGTGAGGACAGCAGGTGTGGATGCGGTCTCAGCGTGTGAGGACAGCAGGTGTGGATGCGGTCTCAGCGTGTGAGGACAGCAGGTGTGGATGCGGTCTCAGCGTGTGAGGACAGCAGGTGTGATGCGGTCTCAGCGTGTGAGGACAGCAGGTGTGGATGCGGTCTCAGTGTGTGAGGACAGCAGGTGTGGATGCGGTCTCAGCGTGTGAGGACAGCAGGTGTGGATGCGGTCTCAGTGTGAGGACAGCAGGTGTGGATGCGGTCTCAGCGTGTGAGGACAGCAGGTGTGGATGCGGTCTCAGCGTGTGTGAGGACAGCAGGTGTGGATGCGGTCTCAGCGTGTGAGGACAGCAGGTGTGGATGCGGTCTCAGCGTGTGAGGACAGCAGGTGTGGATGCGGTCTCAGCGTGTGAGGACAGCAGGTGTGGATGCGGTCTCAGTGTGTGAGGACAGCAGGTGTGGATGCGGTCTCAGCGTGTGAGGACAGCAGGTGTGGATGCGGTCTCAGCGTGTGAGGACAGCAGGTGTGGATGCGGTCTCAGCGTGTGAGGACAGCAGGTGTGGATGCGGTCTCAGCGTGTGAGGACAGCAGGTGTGGATGCGGTCTCAGCGTGTGAGGACAGCAGGTGTGGATGCGGTCTCAGTGTGTGAGGACAGCAGGTGTGGATGCGGTCTCAGCGTGTGAGGACAGCAGGTGTGGATGCGGTCTCAGCGTGTGAGGACAGCAGGTGTGGATGCGGTCTCAGCGTGTGAGGACAGCAGGTGTGGATGCGGTCTCAGCGTGTGAGGACAGCAGGTGTGGATGCGGTCTCAGTGTGTGAGGACAGCAGGTGTGGATGCGGTCTCAGTGTGTGAGGACAGCAGGTGTGGATGCGGTCTCAGTGTGTGAGGACAGCAGGTGTGGATGCGGTCTCAGTGTGTGAGGACAGCAGGTGTGATGCGGTCTCAGTGTGTGAGGACAGCAGGTGTGGATGCGGTCTCAGTGTGTGAGGACAGCAGGTGTGGATGCGGTCTCAGTGTGTGAGGACAGCAGGTGTGGATACGGTCTCAGTGTGTGAGGACAGCAGGTGTGGATGCGGTCTCAGTGTGTGAGGACAGCAGGTGTGGATGCGGTCTCAGTGTGTGAGGACAGCAGGTGTGGATGCGGTCTCAGTGTGTGAGGACAGCAGGTGTGGATGCGGTCTCAGTGTGTGAGGACAGCAGGTGTGGATGCGGTCTCAGTGTGTGAGGACAGCAGGTGTGGATGCGGTCTCAGTGTGTGAGGACAGCAGGTGTGGATGCGGTCTCAGTGTGTGAGGACAGCAGGTGTGGATGCACGGTCTCAGTGTGAGAGACAGCAGGTGTGGATGCGGTCTCAGCGTGTGAGGACAGCAGGTGTGGATGCGGTCTCAGCGTGTGAGGACAGCAGGTGTGATGCGGTCTCAGCGTGTGAGGACAGCAGGTGTGGATGCAGGTCTCAGTGTGTGAGGACAGCAGGTGTGGATGCGGTCTCAGCGTGTGAGGACAGCAGGTGTGGATGCGGTCTCAGTGTGTGAGGACAGCAGGTGTGGATGCGGTCTCAGCGTGTGAGGACAGCAGGTTGAGGACAGCAGGTGGATGCGGTCTCAGCCTGAGGACAGCAGGTGTGGATGCGGTCTCAGTGTGTGAGGACAGCAGGTGTGGATGCGGTCTCAGCGTGTGTGAGGACAGCAGGTGTGGATGCGGTCTCAGCGTGTGAGGACAGCAGGTGTGGATGCGGTCTCAGCGTGAGGACAGCAGGTGTGGATGCGGTCTCAGCGTGTGAGGACAGCAGGTGTGGATGCGGTCTCAGCGTGTGAGGACAGCAGGTGTGGATGCAGTCTCAGTGTGTGAGGACAGCAGGTGTGGATGCGGTCTCAGCGTGAGGACAGCAGGTGTGGATGCGGTCTCAGTGTGTGAGGACAGCAGGTGTGGATGCGGTCTCAGCGTGTGAGGACAGCAGGTGTGGATGCGGTCTCAGTGTGTGAGGACAGCAGGTGTGGATGCGGTCTCAGTGTGAGGACAGCAGGTGTGGATGCGGTCTCAGTGTGTGAGGACAGCAGGTGTGGATGCGGTCTCAGCGTGTGAGGACAGCAGGTGTGGATGCGGTCTCAGCGTGTGAGGACAGCAGGTGTGGATGCGGTCTCAGTGTGTGAGGACAGCAGGTGTGGATGCGGTCTCAGTGTGAGGACAGCAGGTGTGGATGCGGTCTCAGTGTGTGAGGACAGCAGGTGTGGATGCGGTCTCAGTGTGTGAGGACAGCAGGTGTGGATGCGGTCTCAGTGTGTGAGGACAGCAGGTGTGGATGCGGTCTCAGTGTGTGAGGACAGCAGGTGTGGATGCGGTCTCAGTGTGTGAGGACAGCAGGTGTGGATGCGGTCTCAGTGTGTGAGGACAGCAGGTGTGGATGCGGTCTCAGTGTGTGAGGACAGCAGGTGTGGATGCGGTCTCAGTGTGTGAGGACAGCAGGTGTGGATGTCTCAGTGTGTGAGGACAGCAGGTGTGGATGCGGTCTCAGTGTGTGAGGACAGCAGGTGTGGATGCGGTCTCAGTGTGTGAGGACAGCAGGTGTGGATGCGGTCTCAGTGTGTGAGGACAGCAGGTGTGGATGCGGTCTCAGTGTGTGAGGACAGCAGGTGTGGATGCGGTCTCAGTGTGTGAGGACAGCAGGTGTGGATGCGGTCTCAGTGTGTGAGGACAGCAGGTGTGGATGCGGTCTCAGTGTGAGGACAGCAGGTGTGGATGCGGTCTCAGTGTGTGAGGACAGCAGGTGTGGATGCGGTCTCAGTGTGTGAGGACAGCAGGTGTGGATGCGGTCTCAGTGTGTGAGGACAGCAGGTGTGGATGCGGTCTCAGTGTGTGAGGACAGCAGGTGTGGATGCGGTCTCAGTGTGTGAGGACAGCAGGTGTGGATGCGGTCTCAGTGTGAGGACAGCAGGTGTGGATGCAGTCTCAGTGTGAGGACAGCAGGTGTGGATGCGGTCTCAGTGTGAGGACAGCAGGTGGATGCGGTCTCAGTGTGTGAGGACAGCAGGTGTGGATGCGGTCTCAGCGTGTGAGGACAGCAGGTGTGGATGCGGTCTCAGCGTGTGAGGACAGCAGGTGTGGATGCAGTCTCAGTGTGTGAGGACAGCAGGTGTGGATGCGGTCTCAGCGTGTGAGGACAGCAGGTGTGGATGCAGTCTCAGTGTGTGAGGACAGCAGGTGTGGATGCGGTCTCAGCGTGTGAGGACAGCAGGTGTGGATGCAGTCTCAGTGTGTGAGGACAGCAGGTGGATGCGGTCTCAGCGTGTGAGGACAGCAGGTGTGGATGCGGTCTCAGCGTGTGAGGACAGCAGGTGTGGATGCGGTCTCAGCGTGTGAGGACAGCAGGTGTGGATGCAGTCTCAGTGTGTGAGGACAGCAGGTGTGGATGCGGTCTCAGTGTGTGAGGACAGCAGGTGTGGATGCGGTCTCAGTGTGTGAGGACAGCAGGTGTGGATGCGGTCTCAGCGTGTGAGGACAGCAGGTGTGATGCGGTCTCAGTGTGTGAGGACAGCAGGTGTGGATGCGGTCTCAGTGTGTGAGGACAGCAGGTGTGGATGCGGTCTCAGTGTGTGAGGACAGCAGGTGTGGATGCGGTCTCAGTGTGTGAGGACAGCAGGTGTGGATGCGGTCTCAGTGTGTGAGGACAGCAGGTGTGGATACGCTCAGACGTGTGAGGACAGCAGGTGTGGATGCAGTCTCAGTGTGTGAGGACAGCAGGTGTGGATGCGGTCTCAGTGTGTGAGGACAGCAGGTGTGGATGCGGTCTCAGTGTGTGAGGACAGCAGGTGTGGATGCGGTCTCAGTGTGTGAGGACAGCAGGTGTGGATGCGGTCTCAGTGTGTGAGGACAGCAGGTGTGGATGCGGTCTCAGTGTGTGAGGACAGCAGGTGTGGATGCGGTCTCAGTGTGTGAGGACAGCAGGTGTGGATACGCTCAGACGTGTGAGGACAGCAGGTGTGGATGCGGTCTCAGTGTGTGAGGACAGCAGGTGTGGATGCGGTCTCAGTGTGTGAGGACAGCAGGTGTGGATGCGGTCTCAGTGTGTGAGGACAGCAGGTGTGGATGCGGTCTCAGTGTGTGAGGACAGCAGGTGTGGATGCGGTCTCAGTGTGTGAGGACAGCAGGTGTGGATGCGGTCTCAGTGTGTGAGGACAGCAGGTGTGGATGCGGTCTCAGTGTGTGAGGACAGCAGGTGTGGATGCAGTCTCAGTGTGTGAGGACAGCAGGTGTGGATGCGGTCTCAGCGTGTGAGGACAGCAGGTGTGGATGCAGTCTCAGTGTGTGAGGACAGCAGGTGTGGATACGGTCTCAGCGTGTGAGGACAGCAGGTGTGGATGCAGTCTCAGTGTGTGAGGACAGCAGGTGTGGATGCGGTCTCAGTGTGTGAGGACAGCAGGTGTGATGCGGTCTCAGTGTGTGAGGACAGCAGGTGTGGATGCGGTCTCAGCGTGTGAGGACAGCAGGTGTGGATGCGGTCTCAGTGTGTGAGGACAGCAGGTGTGGATGCGGTCTCAGTGTGTGAGGACAGCAGGTGTGGATACGGTCTCAGTGTGTGAGGACAGCAGGTGTGGATACGCTCAGGCGTGACACATGGGGTGCACATGTAGACTTTTATGATGCCCTTTGTCTTTTTAGAGCTTGTCAGTTGGAGTACGGAAAGATTTAGCATGTTCCGTGTCATAACGGAGAGCATTCCCAGGTGTCGGCTGAGATCCAGCACCGGATCCGGCTCCGTCAGGTATATCCTGAGCTCTTACCTCATGTGTGGCTCCACTGGAAAGCTTAAGGTCTACTTTCTGCAGATATGCATCAATTTGGCATTTTTACACAAAGTAACTTATTTACACTAAATTACTCTTTGGACCATTTCCGGAAGCTTCCCATACAGACATTCAGTGCTCTCTAAATACACACTGTGTGTAATTTCAAAGGAAACGCTTTGAAGTTAAACCTGTAAGGATCTGCTGTCTGAGCTGTAATAAACCCCACAAAAAACAGGCGCTTTGTGATGTGTTGGTTCTGAATGTGTTGTTGAAAGTGTGTGTCTCAGGCCCTGTGAGCTCTAGCACCCTGCGGACGGTCTGGCTGTTTCCAGCATATCAGCAAACACTGGGAAATCAAATCACAAAGCGCCTCCTTTGGGTTATTACAGGTCAGACAGCAGATCCTTACACGTTTCACACTTTAGCAGTGTTTATCTACAAAGTGTTTCCTGTAATCCCCAAACATGTCCCAGAGCTCCGGAGCTGAAGCTCATTCTGGGTTTGGAAGAGCAGCCGTTAGGACTCACGCTGTCAGGAGCCCGTATCCCTCTCCACGGAGCCGCCGGTAATCCTTCCAGGACGAGAGGTCGGAGCGCATGGGATGCTGCCCCTCCTGCCGCAGGACCTGCTCGATCAGCTCCGGCTCGGCCACATGGACCGTCAGGATGGGTCCGAAGCTGGCCTTCCACACCGGCCCGTACTTCCTGCGGCCCTCCAGCTGCAAACGCAGTCACAGTCAGTAATGCTCTCAGACCTACACCACACACACACGATCCCTCAATAATACATTAGATTAATATAAACGATGCAAATGTGCTTCAAATAAACACATTAAAATAAACAATAATAATTCAATTTATTTGAGATTATATATATATATATATATATACAGTGCAGTCCTACAGAGAATAGGAACTCAATGTAAGGCAGCAGATTTTAAACTGGACAGACACGGAGGCATTCATCTGGATTTGAACTGATATGAATCATAATAACTGCACATGCAGAGCTGCTGTACTTCCTGTCACTTCAACAGAAGATACGACACGTTTACATGCGCTCCGTGCCTTTGAAATACAATAAACAGAAGAAGTGTGTGTGTGTGTGTCCCCGCACCTGCAGCTGATGGAGGCGCGCGAGCCCGCGCCTGAAGAACAGATCCCATATGAAGCGCGCGGCCGACGGTCCGGGCATCTGCTCGAGCGTCTTCACCTGCATGACGTCAGCCCACCTGAGCAGAGGAAGCGCGCTCCTGCCGGACAGCTTCAGCGCCTGAGGAAGCATCCTTCTCCAGAGGTTCATGCAGGTCATGCTCATCTCGCACACGCTCACCGGTGCTCGGGTTATATCGCACGAGCGCGCTCCTTCCGCGCACACCTTTGTGCGGCTCAGCCAATGGCGTGCGGAGAGCGCGAACGCCCCGCCCATTGATGTCTGACTGATCTTTCACAATGTGATACACGGAAATGTCTCTCCAAAAGATTAGCACATCACCTCTTCTGAAATCAATCAATATAATGACTGGTCATGATGCAACGGGTTATCAGGAAACCTGCACAGACGTGACTATTCTGAGACCTGATCCATAAGTCAACAATCAAAGGCGATCGATATCCCATGATTCAGTGCTCTCGTTCTGACCTGATTCCAGTGAACGTCCATGTGTGCACAGTGTGCTTTATCAGCAGTACTGAGAACAGATCTCAGCGCGCCGCAGCGCTTCAGAGAGGCTGAGAGAAGAGTTCTGATGACCGTTAGCTACGGATAATCAGGGATCGGTTCACTAATGCTCATATGCTACAGTTTCCCCAGTTACACAGCATGTGTAGCCTACTACAGGATAAAGGGTCAGTTCACCCAAAACTGTGAATCCTGTCATTAATTCCTCATGTCAAACCCGTCAGACCTTTGTTCATCTTCAGACACACATGAAGATATTCCTGATGAACTCCCAGAGCTCTCCGACCCCTCCATAGACAGCACTGTGATGGACACTTTCAAGGGCCAGACAGGAAGTAAAGCCATGGTTAGAATAGCCCATGTGACTTGTCTCTTCCCTTCCATGTCCGTCTCCTGTGCAAACACCTCAACGCATGCTGTGATCATGTGATCGTGCTCGGCCAATAGTGAGCCGGCGTTCTGCTGTAGAACCCGGAGGTGCTGTACTGTGTAGAGCCCAACAACATCAGCAACGTCATAGTCAGACACAGAGAAGAGATTGATGGTTAAAGTGGTTGTGTGTGTGTGTGTGTGTGCACTAAAGTATTCTCATCTCTTCATCACATGAAGGCGGAGTCACATGGGCTATTCTAACCATGGCTTTACTTCCTGTCTGGCCCTTGAAAGTGTCCATCACAGTGCTGTCTATGGAGGGGTCGGAGAGCTCTGGGAGTTCATCAGGAATATCTTCATGTGTGTCTGAAGATGAACAAAGGTCTGACGGGTTTGACATGAGGAATTAATGACAGGATTCACAGTTTTGAGTGAACTGACCCTTTAAGCTATTGGATGATAATTTAGGCAGTGTCCAGTGAAGCTGACGTTGATTTATAGCCTTTAGTGTGTGTCTGGTCAACAGCTTTAGTCTGCGGCCGTCGCTCCGTACGGAGCAGGAGCTCATGTAGTGTGGAAATAAGAAGAATCAGTGCAGTAATGTTTGCAGAAATCCTGAGAACTGGTGTTGATTCCTGACAGCGTAAAGGTTAGACAAACGTTAGTCTGAGTCCCAAACACAGCCAAGGATTTTCTAACACATACTCTGGACTGTGTGGACGGACTCCGTGTCACAGAGACGGAGAGAGCACAGAGACGGAGAGAGCACAGAGACAGAGAGAGCACAGAGACGGAGAGAGCACAGAGACGGAGAGAGCACACAGACGGAGAGAGCACAGAGACGGAGAGAGCACACAGACGGAGAGAGCACAGACGGAGAGAGCACACAGACGGAGAGAGCACACAGACGGAGAGAGCACAGAGACGGAGAGAGCACAGAGACGGAGAGAGCACAGAGACGGAGAGAGCACAGAGACGGAGAGAGCACAGACGGAGAGAGCACAGAGACGGAGAGAGCACACAGACGGAGAGAGCACAGAGACGGAGAGAGCACAGAGACGGAGAGAGCACAGAGACGGAGAGAGCACACAGACGGAGAGAGCACACAGACGGAGAGAGCACACAGACGGAGAGAGCACAGAGACGGAGAGAGCACACAGACGGAGAGAGCACAGACGGAGAGAGCACACAGACGGAGAGAGCACACAGACGGAGAGAGCACACAGACGGAGAGAGCACACAGACGGAGAGAGCACAGAGACGGAGAGAGCACAGAGACGGAGAGAGCACACAGACGGAGAGAGCACACAGACGGAGAGAGCACACAGACGGAGAGAGCACACAGACGGAGAGAGCACACAGACGGAGAGAGCACAGAGACGGAGAGAGCACACAGACGGAGAGAGCACACAGACGGAGAGAGCACACAGACGGAGAGAGCACACAGACGGAGAGAGCACAGACGGAGAGAGCACACAGACGGAGAGAGCAGACGGAGAGAGCACACAGACGGAGAGAGCACACAGACGGAGAGAGCACAGAGACGGAGAGAGCACACAGACGGAGAGAGCACAGACGGAGAGAGCACAGAGACGGAGAGAGCACACAGACGGAGAGAGCACACAGACGGAGAGAGCACACAGACGGAGAGAGCACAGAGACGGAGAGAGCACAGAGACGGAGAGAGCACACAGACGGAGAGAGCACAGAGACGGACAGAGCACACAGACGGAGAGAGCACACAGACGGAGAGAGCACAGAGACGGAGAGAGCACACAGACGGAGAGAGCACAGAGACGGAGAGAGCACAGAGACGGAGAGAGCACAGAGACGGAGAGAGCACACAGACGGAGAGAGCACACAGACGGAGAGAGCACACAGACGGAGAGAGCACACAGAGACGGAGAGAGCACACAGACGGAGAGAGCACACAGACGGAGAGAGCACAGAGACGGAGAGAGCACACAGACGGAGAGAGCACAGAGACGGAGAGAGCACAGAGACGGAGAGAGCACAGAGACGGAGAGAGCACAGAGACGGAGAGAGCACACAGACGGAGAGAGCACACAGACGGAGAGAGCACACAGACGGAGAGAGCACACAGACGGAGAGAGCACAGACGGAGAGAGCACAGAGACGGAGAGAGCACACAGACGGAGAGAGCACACAGACGGAGAGAGCACACAGACGGAGAGAGCACACAGACGGAGAGAGCACACAGACGGAGAGAGCACACAGACGGAGAGAGCACACAGACGGAGAGAGCACAGAGACGGAGAGAGCACAGAGACGGAGAGAGCACAGACGGAGAGAGCACAGAGACGGAGAGAGCACAGAGACAGAGAGAGCACACAGACGGAGAGAGCACAGAGACGGAGAGAGCACACAGACGGAGAGAGCACAGAGACGGAGAGAGCACAGACGGAGAGAGCACACAGACGGAGAGAGCACACAGACGGAGAGAGCACACAGACGGAGAGAGCACACAGACGGAGAGAGCACACAGACGGAGAGAGCACAGAGACGGTGAGAGCACAGAGACGGTGAGAGCACAGAGACGGTGAGAGCACAGAGACGGTGAGAGCACAGAGACGGTGAGAGCACAGAGACGGTGAGAGCACACAGACGGAGAGAGCACAGAGACGGAGAGAGCACACAGACGGAGAGAGCACAGAGACGGAGAGAGCACAGAGACAGAGAGAGCACACAGACGGAGAGAGCACAGAGACGGAGAGAGCACACAGACGGAGAGAGCACAGAGACGGAGAGAGCACACAGACGGAGAAAGCACACAGACGGAGAGAGCACACAGACGGAGAGAGCACACAGACGGAGAGAGCACAGAGAGAGAGAGCACACAGACGGAGAGAGCACACAGACGGAGAGAGCACACAGACGGAGAGAGCACAGACGGAGAGCACACAGACGGAGAGAGCACACAGACGGAGAGAGCACACAGACGGAGAGAGCACAGAGACGGTGAGAGCACAGAGACGGTGAGAGCACACAGACGGAGGAGAGACGGAGAGAGCACACAGACGGAGAGAGCACACAGACGGAGAGAGCACAGACGGAGAGAGCACACAGACGGAGAGAGTACAGAGACGGTGAGAGCACAGACGGAGAGAGCACACAGACGGAGAGAGCACAGAGACGGAGAGAGCACAGAGACGGAGAGAGCACACAGACGGAGAGAGCACACAGACGGAGAGAGCACACAGACGGAGAGAGCACACAGACGGAGAGAGCACAGAGACGGAGAGCACAGACGGAGAGAGCACAGACGGAGAGAGCACAGAGACGGAGAGAGCACAGAGACGGTGAGAGCACAGACGGAGAGAGCACACAGACGGAGAGAGCACAGAGACGGAGAGCACAGACGGAGAGAGCACAGAGACGGAGAGAGCACACAGACGGAGAGAGCACACAGACGGAGAGAGCACAGAGACGGAGAGAGCACACAGACGGAGAGAGCACACAGACGGAGAGAGCACAGACGGAGAGAGCACAGAGACGGAGAGAGCACAGAGACGGAGAGAGCACAGAGACGGAGAGAGCACACAGACGGAGAGAGCACACAGACGGAGAGAGAGCACAGAGACGGAGAGAGCACAGAGACGGAGAGAGCACACAGACGGAGAGAGCACACAGACGGAGAGAGCACAGAGACGGAGAGAGCACACAGACGGAGAGAGCACACAGACGGAGAGAGCACACAGACGGAGAGAGCACAGAGACGGAGAGAGCAGAGACGGAGAGAGCACAGACGGAGAGAGCACACAGACGGAGAGAGCACAGAGACGGAGAGAGCACACAGAAGGAGAGAGCACACAGACGGAGAGAGCACACAGACGGAGAGAGCACAGAGACGGAGAGAGCACAGAGACGGAGAGAGCACACAGACGGAGAGAGCACACAGACGGAGAGAGCACACAGACGGAGAGAGCACAGACGGAGAGAGCACAGAGACGGAGAGAGCACACAGACGGAGAGAGCACACAGACGGAGAGAGCACACAGACGGAGAGAGCACACAGACGGAGAGAGCACAGACGGAGAGAGCACACAGACGGAGAGAGCACAGAGATGGAGAGAGCACAGAGACGGAGAGAGCACACAGACGGAGAGAGCACAGAGACGGAGAGAGCACAGAGACAGAGAGAGCACACAGACGGAGAGAGCACACAGACGGAGAGAGCACACAGACGGAGAGAGCACAGAGACGGAGAGAGCACAGAGACGGAGAGAGCACACAGACGGAGAGAGCACACAGACGGAGAGAGCACAGACGGAGAGAGCACAGAGACGGAGAGAGCACAGAGACGGAGAGAGCACACAGACGGAGAGAGCACACAGACGGAGAGAGCACAGAGACGGAGAGAGCACAGAGACGGAGAGAGCACAGAGACGGAGAGAGCACACAGACGGAGAGAGCACAGAGACGGAGAGAGCACACAGACGGAGAGAGCACACGGACACGGAGAGAGCACACAGACGGAGAGAGCACAGAGACGGAGAGAGCACAGAGACGGAGAGAGCACACAGACGGAGAGAGCACAGAGACGGAGAGAGCACAGACGGAGAGAGCACAGAGACGGAGAGAGCACAGAGACGAAAGAGCACAGACGAAGAGAGCACACAGACGGAGAGAGCACACAGACGAAGAGAGCACAGAGACGGAGAGAGCACACAGACGGAGAGAGCACAGAGACGGAGAGAGCACAGAGACGGAGAGAGCACGGACACGGAGAGAGCACACAGATGGAGAGAGCACAGAGACGGAGAGAGCACAGAGACGGAGAGAGCACACAGACGGAGAGAGCACAGAGACGGAGAGAGCACAGAGACGGAGAGAGCACAGAGACGGAGAGAGCACACAGACGGAGAGAGCACAGAGACGGTGAGAGCACACAGACGGAGAGAGCACAGAGACGGAGAGAGCACACAGACGGAGAGAGCACAGACGGAGAGAGCACACAGACGGAGAGAGCACAGACGGAGAGAGAGCACACAGACGGAGAGAGCACAGAGACGGAGAGAGCACACAGACGGAGAGAGCACACAGACGGAGAGAGCACACAGACGGAGAGAGCACACAGACGGAGAGAGCACAGAGACAGAGAGAGCACAGAGACGGAGAGAGCACACAGACGGAGAGAGCACAGACGGAGAGAGCACAGAGACGGAGAGAGCACAGAGACGGAGAGAGCACACAGACGGAGAGAGCACAGAGACAGAGAGAGCACAGAGACGGAGAGAGCACACAGACGGAGAGAGCACACAGACGGAGAGAGAGCACAGAGACGGAGAGAGCACAGAGACGGAGAGAGCACAGAGACGGAGAGAGCACAGAGACGGTGAGAGCACACAGACAGAGAGAGCACAGAGACGGAGAGAGCACACAGACGGAGAGAGCACAGAGACGGAGAGAGCACAGAGACGGAGAGAGCACACAGACGGAGAGAGCACAGAGACAGAGAGAGCACAGAGACGGAGAGAGCACACAGACGGAGAGAGCACACAGACGGAGAGAGCACAGAGACGGAGAGAGCACAGAGACGGAGAGAGCACACAGACGGAGAGAGCACAGAGACGGAGAGAGCACACGGACACGGAGAGAGCACACAGACGGAGAGAGCACAGAGACGGAGAGAGCACAGAGACGGAGAGAGCACACAGACGGAGAGAGCACAGAGACGGAGAGAGCACACAGACGGAGAGAGCACAGAGACAGAGAGAGCACAGAGACGAAAGAGCACAGACGAAGAGAGCACACAGACGGAGAGAGCACACAGACGAAGAGAGCACAGAGACGGAGAGAGCACACAGACGGAGAGAGCACAGAGACGGAGAGAGCACAGAGACGGAGAGAGCACGGACACGGAGAGAGCACACAGATGGAGAGAGCACAGAGACGGAGAGAGCACAGAGACGGAGAGAGCACACAGAAGGAGAGAGCACACAGACGGAGAGAGCACACAGACGGAGAGAGCACAGACGGAGAGAGAGCACAGAGACGGAGAGAGCACAGACGGAGAGAGCACAGACGGAGAGAGCACACAGACGGAGAGAGCACAGACGGAGAGAGCACAGAGACGGAGAGAGCACAGACGGAGAGAGCACAGAGAGAGAGAGCACACAGACGGAGAGAGCACAGAGACGGAGAGAGCACACAGACGGAGAGAGCACAGAGACGGAGAGAGCACAGAGACGGAGAGAGCACACAGACGGAGAGAGCACAGAGACGGAGAGAGCACACAGACGGAGAGAGCACAGACGGAGAGAGCACACAGACGGAGAGAGCACACAGACGGAGAGAGCACACAGACGGAGAGAGCACAGAGACGGAGAGAGCACAGAGACGGAGAGAGCACACCGACGGAGAGAGCACAGAGACGGAGAGAGCACACAGACGGAGAGAGCACACAGACGGAGAGAGCACACAGATGGAGAGAGCACACAGACGGAGAGAGCACAGAGACGGAGAGAGCACACAAACGGAGAGAGCACAGAGACGGAGAGATCACACAGACGGAGAGAGCACACAGACGGAGAGAGCACACGAGAGAGCACAGAGACGGAGAGAGAGCACAGAGACGGTGAGAGCACACAGACGAAGAGAGCACAGAGACGGAGAGAGCACAGACGGAGAGAGCACAGAGACGGAGAGAGCACACAGACGGAGAGAGCACACAGACGGAGAGAGCACACAGACGGAGAGAGCACACAGACGGAGAGAGCACACAGACGGAGAGAGCACAGAGACGGAGAGAGCACACAGAAGGAGAGAGCACAGACGGAGAGAGCACACAGACGGAGAGAGCACAGAGACGGAGAGAGCACAGAGACGGAGAGAGCACAGAGACGGAGAGAGCACAGAGACGGAGAGAGCACAGAGACGGAGAGAGCACAGACGGAGAGAGCACACAGACGGAGAGAGCACAGACGGAGAGAGCACAGAGACGGAGAGAGCACATGGACATGGAGAGAGCACAGAGACGGAGAGAGCACAGAGACGGAGAGAGCACAGAGACGGAGAGCACACGGACGGAGAGCACAGAGACGGAGAGAGCACACGGACACGGAGAGAGCACAGAGACGGAGAGAGCACACAGACGGAGAGAGCACAGAGACGGAGAGAGCACACAGACGGAGAGAGCACAGAGACGGAGAGAGCACACAGATGGAGAGAGCACACAGACGGAGAGAGCACAGAGACGGAGAGAGCACAGAGACGGAGAGAGCACACAGACGGAGAGAGCACAGAGACGGAGAGAGCACAGAGACAGAGAGAGCACAGAGACGGTGAGAGCACAGAGACGGAGAGAGCACACAGACGGAGAGAGCACAGAGACGGAGAGAGCTGTGTTTTGAGTCTGGGCGACAGTGGCACAGTGCTCATTCAGTAAAGGCACAGCTGGACAGATGTGTTTTGAGTCTGATTTACAGTGGCACACAGTGCTCATTCAGTAAAGGCACAGCTGGACAGATGTGTTTTGAGTCTGGACGACAGTGGCACAGAGCTCATTCAGTAAAGGCACAGCTGGACAGATGTGTTTTGAGTCTGGACGACAGTGGCACAGTGCTCATTCAGTAAAGGCACATCTGGACAGATGTGTTTTGAGTCTGACGTACAGTGGCACAGTGCTCATTCAGTAAATGCACAGCTGGACAGATGTGTTTTGAGTCTGGACATACAGTGGCACAGTGCTCATTCAGTAAATGCACAGCTGGACAGATGTGTTTTGAGTCTGGACATACAGTGGCACAGTGCTCATTCAGTAAATGCACAGCTGGACAGATGTGTTTTGAGTCTGGACATACAGTGGCACAGTGCTCATTCAGTAAATGCACAGCTGGACAGATGTGTTTTGAGTCTGGACGTGCAGTGGCACAGTGCTCATTCAGTAAATGCACAGCTGGACAGATGTGTTTTGAGTCTGGATTTTAATGTGGCTACTGTTGGAGCACATCTGATCTCTTCTGGAAGCTGGTTCCAGATGCGGCTGGCACAATAGCTGAACGCAGACTCGTTGCTTTGAGTGAACTCTTGGTATTTCTAACTGACTTGATCCTGATGATCTGAGTGATCTGATGGGTTTGTATTTAATCAGAATATGCTGCAATGTATTGAGGTCCTAGGTCATTAAGTGATTTATATACCAGTAATAGTACTTTAAAATCTTTTCTAAATGTAACTGGAAGCCAGTGTAAAGACCTGAGGACTGGCGTGATATGGTCATATGTTCTGGTTCTGCTCAGCTCTGTATGAACTGTCTAACGGTGTTTTGGGAAGGCCGGTGAGTAAACCATTACAATAGTCCACCCTGCTGGTGATGAAAGCATGAATGAGTTTCTCTAAGTCTTGCCTGGAAACAAAGCATCTGATTCTTGATATATTTTTCAGATGATAGTAAGCTGATTTAGTTACTGCTTTGACATGACTATTGAAACTCAGGTCTGACTCCAAAATCACACCAAGATTCCTGACTTAATTTTTTGTTATTAGACCTTTTGTCTCAAGATATGCTCACCTTGAGAATTTCATCTTTGTTTCCAAATGTAATGATTTCAGTTTTGTTTTTGTTTTGGCTCATCCAGTTGTTAACTTCATCAATGCATTTGCACAGGAGTCAATGGGGCTATAGTCATTAGGTGATAGTGCTAAGTAGATCTGGGTGTCACAGCATAGCTGTGGTAAGCCATTTGGTTCTCTCTCATTATTTGGCTCAGTGGCAGCATATACAGGTTGAATAGGAGTGGTACTACAATTGACCCTCAGGGACTCCGCAAGTCATGAATGTCCAGTCAGACTTATGGTCACCTATACTCACATAATAACCTCTTCCTTCTAAGTACGACCTGAACCATTTAAGGACCATCCCAGAAAGTCCGACCCAGTTTTCCATCCTGTCAAGAAGTATGTTATGGTCAACAGTGTCGAATGCAGCACTGAGGTCGAGTAGCACCAGAATTGATGTTTTGCCTGTATCTGTATTGAGGCGAATATCATTTATGATCTTTATAAGTGCCGTTTCTGTGCTGTGATGTGGTCGGAAACCAGATTGAAAATTGTCAAAGTATCCGTTTGAGCTTAAGAATTTGTTCAGCTGACTGAAGACAACTTTTCAATGATCTTGCCTATGAAGGGAGATTTGAGATTGGTCGGTAGTTGTTCAATATGGAGTTATCCAGATTTCTCTTTTCAGAAGAGGCTTAACTACTGCGGTTTTAAGGAGTTTGAAAATTCCATTGAGAAGTGATGAGTTTACCACTTCTAGCAGATCTGCTTCTAAACAGTTAAACACACTTTTGAAAAAAGAAGTGTCAAGGAGGCAGGTTGATGTTTTAAGGTGCTGCACCGTTTCTTCTAAAATTTTACAATCAATTGCTTCGAAATCAGACAAACTGACCCCAGAGCAACTCAAGGATGTGCTGATCGCCGTCCTGATATTATTGATTTATAATGGACTATAAGTTTTGACTTCCGCCACATGCGTTCAGATTTCCTGCATTGTCTTTTCATTATTTGCACTGCCGTTGAGTTTCTCCAAGGTGCTTTCTGTCTTCCACTCTTTTTCTTGACTTTCTCAGGAGCAATATTATCAATTACACTCTTAACTTTTGAGTTAAAGGAGTCAAGGAGAGAATCAACAGAGTCTGCAGATATGCTTGGTGTTAGAGATATAGCATTCATAAACAGCACACTAGTGTTCTCATTTAAGCTTCTCTTTGACAGAGACAGATCTAGCTTCAATGGCAGGAGAGGTTGAAATATCAAAGAAAATACAGAAATGATCAGACAATGCTACATCTTTAACAACAATTGATGAAATGTTTAGACCCTTGCTGATAAGTAAGTCTAGAGTGTGTCCACGATTGTGTGTGGACCATGTACATGCTGTGTCAAATCAAAAGTGTTAAGAACAGTCATGAGCTCTTTGTTGTACTGGATTCAGCATTGTCTATGTGAACGTTAAAATCCCCAGCAATGGCAAAACAATCAAACTCTGAGGAGATTATTGATAACAGCTCTGTAAAGTCCTCAGTAAAGGATGGAGAGTATTTTGGAGGCCTGTAAACAATGATAAGCAGGATGCGTGGAGCACCTTTTAACACAATACCCAGATATTCAAAAGACAGATAGTCACCAAATGACACTTGCTTACATTGATAGACATCTTTAAAAGAGCAGCAACACCCCACCTCTTCTAAATGCTCTGGACATACTCATAAAAGTAAAGTTAGGAGGGGCAATGTTTCATTGAGGACTGTTGCACTGCAGTTTTCTTCAAGCCAAGTTTCATTTAGAAGCAAAAATCTAGGTTGTTTGTAGTTATTAAGTCATTGACTAGAAATGATTTGTTCTTAAGTGAACGGATGTTTAAAAGTGCTAACTTAACAGTATTAATTTTTTCCCCACAGTAATCTTAGTTTGACATGTAATAGGCAGCAGATTAGATGGGTTTGCTATACGGTCTAAGAAGATCTTACAGTGTCTATCACGTAACAGAACAGAAATAGAGAGAGACAGGCACACTGGGTTCCCGCCGTTCTGTAAACATTTGATAAAGTTACTGTTATCATGGCGGGACCCAACACACATCACTGAGAGCTGGTATCAGTTGTTTTGGTTCACATACAGATGGAGGAGGGTGTTGGCCCTGGCGTTGTGACCAAAGAAATCTCACAGGAGGAGGCGGAGAGCTGGGCCCACAGGCTTTGATGGTTGTGGGCTCGACGCTCTTGGTTGATATCTGGGGCTCGCAGAAATCGAGTGTGATAGTCTGGTTCCAGCATAGACCATTTGCTCCATTTTCTCTGAGAAGCTCAGAAGCGGGGATGCTGGAGAGAGGAATAACATGTCTGGTGAGGGTGGCTGTTGCTCTGGTGCTCTCTCCGTATGTGAGAGCGCAAGGAGACGGAGAGAGAGCGCACGTTCATAGTCTGCACTCATTAATCATGACAGTGATTATCAGACACAAGAAACGGAGACACAGTTAACACACAGTAAAGAACAGCGTTTATTCCTATTCAGAAATGATCATCAGTTCTCCGTTAGCGCTTCCATGAGCATCCGTCACGTCCTGGGATCCTCCACTCTGCGGAAAACTGCTAAAAAGTTTTTGCCTCCATTTCTCTGGACCTTCTTTCCCTCTTCTGTGCAGGTTCCCAGATGACCAATGATGACATCATCAGCCTGTGACATGAACATTGACCCAATGAGCACAAGCCTGACGTATTCTAAGGGCTCAAACCATCATTAATGCACACTCAAGGGCTTTTCCCACTGCGCTGAACCCCGGCTAGAGGAACACACTCTGACCTGGGTCTGAAGCCCCGGAGCGGACTGTTAGCCAGGGATTAGGGAGTGGGAGCATGAAACCCCGGGATTACGTGTGGACTAGGGTGAAAGGGATTTACCCTGGGTTTACAATGACCAGGGATAAAAGCCCTGAGGAATATGATTTATCATAAAACAGTGTGCCGATAATACACGAGAAATCTTTACCATCAGCCATAACCCTGTGGTTTAACACCATTACAATGATCAGTATTTCAGAAAACTCCAAACAAATTATTAATAAGAGAAACAGATCCTGAAAGAGTGAGGAGTTCCAGATGAAGACGTACCAGCTGCTCCTCGGACACGCGGCTGAAGAGAGGATGAGCGCTGAAGTGCCTGACGATCCACTCGTGCACCTCCTCCACATCAGTGTTAGTGTACACTAAACCCTACAGAGAGGAGAACGCACATCAGTGTTAGTGTACACTAAACCCTACGGAGAGAACGCACATCAGCGTTAGTGTACACCAAACCCTACAGAGAGGAGAACGCACATCAGTGTTAGTGTACACTAAACCCTACGGAGAGGAGAACGCACATCAGCGTTAGTGTGTACACTAAACCCTACGGAGAGAACGCACATCAGCGTTAGTGTACACTAAACCCCACGGAGAGGAGAACGCACATCAGCGTTAGTGTACACTAAACCCTACGGAGAGGAGAACGCACATCAGCGTTAGTGTACACTAAACCCTACGGAGAGGAGAACGCACATCAGCGTTAGTGTACACTAAACCCTACGGAGAGGAGAACGCACATCAGCGTTAGTGTACACTAAACCCTACGGAGAGGAGAACGCACATCAGTGTTAGTGTACACCAAACCCTACGGAGAGGAGAACGCACATCAGCGTTAGTGTACACTAAACCCTACGGAGAGGAGAACGCACATCAGCGTTAGTGTACACTAAACCCTACGGAGAGGAGAACGCACATCAGTGTTAGTGTACACTAAACCCTACGGAGAGAACGCACATCAGCGTTAGCGTACACTAAACCCTACAGAGAGGAGAACGCACATCAGCGTTAGTGTACACTAAACCCTACGGAGAGGAGAACGCACATCAGCGTTAGCGTACACTAAACCCTACGGAGAGGAGAACACACATCAGCGTTAGTGTACACTAAACCCTACGGAGAGGAGAACGCACATCAGCGTTAGTGTACACTAAACCCCACGGAGAGGAGAACGCACATCAGCGTTAGTGTACACTAAACCCTACGGAGAGGAGAACGCACATCAGTGTTAGTGTACACCAAACCCTACAGGAGAGGAGAACGCACATCAGTGTTAGTGTACACTAAACCCTACGGAGAGGAGAACGCATCAGCGTAGTGTACACTAAACCCTACGGAGAGGAGAACGCACATCAGCGTTAGCGTACACTAAACCCTACGGAGAGGAGAACGCACATCAGCGTTAGTGTACACCAAACCCTACGGAGAGGAGAACGCACATCAGCGTTAGTGTACACTAAACCCTACGGAGAGGAGAACGCACATCAGCGTTAGTGTACACTAAACCCTACGGAGAGGAGAACGACATCAGTGTTAGCGCACACTAAACCCTACGGAGAGGAGAACGCACATCAGTGTTAGTGTACACTAAACCCTACGGAGAGGAGAACGCACATCAGCGCGTACACCAAACCCTACGGAGAGGAGAACGCACATCAGCGTAGTGTACACTAAACCCTACGGAGAGGAGAACGCACATCAGCGTAGCGCATACACCAAACCCTACGGAGAGGAGAACGCACATCAGCGTAGTGTACACTAAACCCTACGGAGAGGAGAACGCACATCAGCGTAGCGTACACTAAACCCTACGGAGAGGAGAACGCACATCAGCGTTAGCGTACACCAAACCCTACGGAGAGGAGAACGCACATCAGCGTTAGTGTACACTAAACCCCACGGAGAGGAGAACGCACATCAGCGTTAGCACACCAAACCCTACGGAGAGGAGAACGCACATCAGCGAAGGCACACCAAACCCTACGGAGAGGAGAACGCACATCAGCGTAGCGTACACCAAACCCTACGGAGAGAACGCACATCAGCGTAGTGTACACTAAACCCTACGGAGAGGAGAACGCACATCAGCGTTAGGCGTACACTAAACCCTACGGAGAGGAGAACGCACATCAGCGTTAGCATGCACACTAAACCCTACGGAGAGGAGAACGACATCAGCGTTAGTGTACACCAAACCCTACGGAGAGGAGAACGCACATCAGCGTAGTGTACACTAAACCCTACGGAGAGGAGAACGCACATCAGCGCAGAAGGCACACCAAACCCTCACGGAGAGGAGAACGCACATCAGCGTTAGTGTACACTAAACCCTACGGAGAGGAGAACGCACATCAGCGTAGTGTACACTAAACCCTACGGAGAGAACGCACATCAGCGTTAGTGTACACTAAACCCTCACGGAGAGGAGAACGCACATCAGCGTTAGCACACTAAACCCTACGGAGAGGAGAACGCACATCAGCGTTAGCGTACACTAAACCCTACGGAGAGGAGAACGACATCAGCGTTAGCGCACACCAAACCCTACGGAGAGGAGAACGCACATCAGCGTTAGTGCACACTAAACCCTACGGAGAGAGAACGCACATCAGCGCAGCGTACACTAAACCCTACGGAGAGGAGAACGCACATCAGCGTAGTGTACACTAAACCCTACGGAGAGGAGAACGCACATCAGCGTTAGTGCACACCAAACCCTACGGAGAGAGAGAACGCACATCAGCGTTAGTGTACACTAAACCCTACGGAGAGAGAACGCACATCAGCGTAGGCGTACACTAAACCCTACGGAGAGGAGAACGCGCAGCGTTAGCGTACACTAAACCCTACGGAGAGGAGAACGCACATCAGCGTTAAGGCGTACACCAAACCCTACGGAGAGGAGAACGCACATCAGCGCAGTGTACACTAAACCCTACAGAGAGAACGCACATCAGCGTACACCAAACCCCACGGAGAGGAGAACGCACATCAGCGTTAGTGTACACTAAACCCTACGGAGAGAGAACGACATCAGCGTTAGCGTACACTAAACCCTACGGAGAGGAGAACGACATCAGTGTTAGTGTACACTAAACCCTACAGAGAGAACGCACATCAGCGTTAGCGCACTAAACCCTACGGAGAGGAGAACGCACATCAGTGTTAGTGTACACTAAACCCCACGGAGAGGAGAACGCACATCAGCGTTAGTGTACACTAAACCCTACGGAGAGAACGCACATCAGCGTTAGCGTACACTAAACCCTACGGAGAGGAGAACGCACATCAGTGTTAGTGTACACTAAACCCTACAGAGAGAACGCACATCAGCGTAAGGCACACCAAACCCTACGGAGAGGAGAACGCACATCAGTGTTAGTGTACACTAAACCCCACGAGAGAGGAGAACGCACATCAGTGTTAGTGTACACCAAACCCTACAGAGAGGAGAACGCACATCAGTGTTAGTGTACACTAAACCCTACGGAGAGGAGAACGCACATCAGCGTAGTGTACACTAAACCCTACGGAGAGGAGAACGCACATCAGTGTTAGTGTACACTAAACCCTACGGAGAGGAGAACGACATCAGCGTTAGTGTACACTAAACCCTACGGAGAGGAGAACGCACATCAGCGTTAGTGTACACCAAACCCTACGGAGAGGAGAACGCACATCAGCGTTAGTGTACACTAAACCCTACGGAGAGGAGAACGCACATCAGCGCAGAAGGCGTACACCAAACCCTACGGAGAGGAGAACGCACATCAGTTAGTGTACACCAAACCCTACGGAGAGGAGAACGCACATCAGCGTTAGTGTACACTAAACCCTACAGAGAGGAGAACGCACATCAGCGTAGTGTACACCAAACCCTACGGAGAGGAGAACGCACATCAGCGTTAGTGTACACCAAACCCTACAGAGAGAACGCACATCAGCGTGAGTGTACACTAAACCCTACGGAGAGGAGAACGCACATCAGCGTTAGTGTACACCAAACCCTACGGAGAGGAGAACGCACATCAGCGTTAGTGTACACCAAACCCTACAGAGAGAACGCACATCAGCGTTAGCGTACACTAAACCCTACGGAGAGGAGAACGCACATCAGCGTTAGTGTACACTAAACCCTACGGAGAGGAGAACGCACATCAGCGTTAGTGTACACTAAACCCTACGGAGAGGAGAACGCACATCAGCGTTAGCGTACCAAACCCTACGGAGAGGAGAACGCACATCAGCGTTAGTGTACACCAAACCCTACGGAGAGGAGAACGCACATCAGTGAAGTGTACACCAAACCCTACGGAGAGGAGAACGCACATCAGCGTAGTGTACACTAAACCCTACGGAGAGGAGAACGCACATCAGCGTTAGCGCACACCAAACCCTACAGGAGAGGAGAACGCACATCAGTGTTAGTGTACACCAAACCCTACGGAGAGGAGAACGCACATCAGCGTTAGTGTACACTAAACCCTACAGAGAGGAGAACGCACATCAGCGTTAGTGTACACCAAACCCTACGGAGAGGAGAACGCACATCAGCGTAGTGTACACTAAACCCTACAGAGGAGAACGCACATCAGTGTTAGTGTACACCAAAACCCTACGGAGAGGAGAACGCACATCAGCGTTAGTGTACACCAAACCCTACGGAGAGGAGAACGCACATCAGCGTTAGTGTACACTAAACCCTACAGAGAGGAGAACGCACATCAGCGTAGTGTACACTAAACCCTACGGAGAGGAGAACGCACATCAGCGTTAGTGTACACACTAAACCCTACGGAGAGGAGAACGCACATCAGCGTTAGTGTACACTAAACCCTACGGAGAGGAGAACGCACATCAGCGTTAGCGTATACCAAACCCTACGGAGAGGAGAACACACATCAGCGTTAGTGTACACCAAACCCTACAGAGAGGAGAACGCACATCAGCGTTAGTGTACACTAAACCCCACGGAGAGGAGAACGCACATCAGCGTTAGCGTACACCAAACCCTACGGAGAGGAGAACGACATCAGCGTTAGCGTACACCAAACCCTACGGAGAGAGAACGCACATCAGCGTTAGTGTACACCAAACCCTACAGAGAGGAGAACGCACATCAGCGTTAGCGTACACCAAACCCTACGGAGAGGAGAAGCATCAGCTAGTGTACACTAAACCCTCACGGAGAGAACGCACATCAGTGTTAGCGTACACCAAACCCTACGGAGAGGAGAACGCACATCAGCGTAGTACACTAAACCCTACGGAGAGGAGAACGCACATCAGTGTTAGCGTACACCAAACCCTACGGAGAGGAGAACGCACATCAGGTTAGTGTACACCAAACCCTACGGAGAGGAGAACGCACATCAGCGTTAGTGTACACCAAACCCTACGGAGAGGAGAACGCACATCAGCGTTAGCGTACACTAAACCCTACGGAGAGGAGAACGCACATCAGCGTTAGTGTACACTAAACCCTACGGAGAGAACGCACATCAGTGTTAGCGTACACTAAACCCTACGGAGAGGAGAACGCACATCAGCGTTAGTGTACACTAAACCCTACGGAGAGAACGCACATCAGTGTTAGCGTACACCAAACCCTACGGAGAGAACGCACATCAGCGTTAGCGTACACCAAACCCTACGGAGAGGAGAACGCACATCAGCGTTAGCGTACCAAACCCTACGGAGAGGAGAACGCACATCAGCGTTAGTGTACACCAAACCCTACGGAGAGGAGAACGCACATCAGCGTTAGTGTACACTAAACCCTACGGAGAGGAGAACGTGACATCAGCGTTAGCGTACACTAAACCCCACGGAGAGGAGAACGCACATCAGCCGCAGTGTACACTAAACCCTACGGAGAGGAGAACGCACATCAGCGTTAGGCACACCAAACCCTCACGGAGAGGAGAACGCACATCAGCGTAGTGTACACTAAACCCTACGGAGAGGAGAACGCACATCAGCGTTAGTGTACACCAAACCCTACGGAGAGGAGAACGACATCAGCGTTAGTGTACACCAAACCCTACGGAGAGGAGAACGCACATCAGCGTAGCGTACACAAACCCTACGGAGAGGAGAACGACATCAGCGTAGTGTACACTAAACCCTACGGAGAGGAGAACGCACATCAGCGTTAGCGCACACCAAACCCTACGGAGAGGAGAACGCACATCAGCGTAGTGTACACTAAACCCTACGGAGAGGAGAACGCACATCAGCGTTAGTGTACACCAAACCCTACGGAGAGGAGAACGCACATCAGCGTAGTGTACACTAAACCCCACGGAGAGGAGAACGCACATCAGCGTTAGTGTACACTAAACCCTACGGAGAGGAGAACGCACATCAGCGTTAGTGTACACTAAACCCTACGGAGAGGAGAACGACATCAGCGTTAGCGTACACCAAACCCTACGGAGAGGAGAACGCACATCAGCGTTAGTGTACACCAAACCTCACGGAGAGGAGAACGCACATCAGCGTTAGTGTACACTAAACCCTACGGAGAGGAGAACGCACATCAGCGCTTAGCGTACACCAAACCCTACGGAGAGGAGAACGCACATCAGCGTTAGCGTACACTAAACCCTACGGAGAGGAGAACGCACATCAGCGTTAGTGTACACCAAACCCTACAGAGAGGAGAACGCACATCAGCGTTAGCGTACACTAAACCCTACGGAGAGGAGAACGCACATCAGCGTTAGTGTACACTAAACCCTACGGAGAGGAGAACGCACATCAGTGTTAGCGTACACCAAACCCTACGGAGAGGAGAACGCACATCAGCGTTAGCGTACACCAAACCCTACGGAGAGGAGAACGCACATCAGTGTTAGTGTACACTAAACCCTACGGAGAGGAGAACGCACATCAGCGTTAGCGTACACCAAACCCTACGGAGAGGAGAACGCACATCAGTTAGCGTACACCAAACCCCACGGAGAGGAGAACGCACATCAGTGTTAGCGCACACCAAACCCTACGGAGAGGAGAACGCACATCAGCGTTAGTACACTAAACCCCTACGGAGAGGAGAACGCACATCAGTAGTGTACACCAAACCCTACGGAGAGGAGAACGACATCAGTGTTAGCGTACACCAAACCCTACGGAGAGGAGAACGCACATCAGCGTTAGTGTACACCAAACCCCACGGAGAGGAGAACGCACATCAGCGTAGTGTACACCAAACCCTACGGAGAGGAGAACGCACATCAGTGTTAGCGTACACACCAAACCCTACGGAGAGGAGAACGCACATCAGCGTAAGCGTACACCAAACCCTACGGAGAGGAGAACGCACATCAGTGTTAGCGTGACACCAAACCCTACGGAGAGGAGAACGCACATCAGTGTTAGCGCACACCAAACCCTACGGAGAGGAGAACGCACATCAGCGTTAGTGTACACCAAACCCTACGGAGAGGAGAACGCACATCAGCGTTAGCGCACACCAAAACCCTACGGAGAGGAGAACGCACATCAGCGTTAGCGTACACCAAACCCCACGGAGAGGAGAACGCACATCAGTGTTAGCGTACACCAAACCCTACGGAGAGGAGAACGACATCAGCGTTAGTGTACACCAAACCCTACGGAGAGGAGAACGCACATCAGTGTTAGCGCACACCAAACCCTACGGAGAGAGAACGCACATCAGCGTTAGTGCACCAAACCCTACGGAGAGGAGAACGCACATCAGTGTTAGCGTACACCAAACCTCACGGAGAGGAGAACGCACATCAGTGTTAGCGTACACCAAACCCTACGGAGAGGAGAACGACATCAGCGCAGAAGGCGTACACCAAACCCTACGGAGAGGAGAACGACATCAGCGTTAGCGTACACTAAACCCTACGGAGAGGAGAACGCACATCAGCAGAAGGCACACTAAACCCTACGGAGAGGAGAACGCACATCAGTGTTAGCATACACCAAACCCTACAGAGAGAACGCACATCAGCGTAGCGCACACCAAACCCTACGGAGAGGAGAACGCACATCAGTGTTAGCGCACACCAAACCCTACGGAGAGGAGAACGCACATCAGCGTTAGTGTACACCAAACCCTACGGAGAGGAGAACGCACATCAGCGTAGTGTACACTAAACCCTACGGAGAGGAGAACGCACATCAGCGTTAGTGTACACTAAACCCTACGGAGAGGAGAACGCACATCAGCGAGAAGGCACACTAAACCCTACGGAGAGGAGAACGCACATCAGCGTTAGTGTACACTAAACCCACGGAGAGGAGAACGCACATCAGCGTTAGGCACACTAAACCCTACGGAGAGAGAACGCACATCAGCGTTAGCGTACACCAAACCCTACGGAGAGGAGAACGACATCAGCCGCAGTGTACACCAAACCCTACGGAGAGGAGAACTAGTGTACACTAAACCCTACGGAGAGGAGAACGCACATCAGCGTTAGCGTACACTAAACCCTACGGAGAGGAGAACGCACATCAGCGTTAGTGTACACCAAACCCTACGGAGAGGAGAACGCACATCAGCGCAGAGTGTACACTAAACCCTACGGAGAGGAGAACGCACATCAGCGTTAGCGTACACCAAACCCTACGGAGAGAGAACGCACATCAGCGTTAGTGTACACTAAACCCTACGGAGAGGAGAACGCACATCAGCGTTAGTGCACACTAAACCCTACGGAGAGGAGAACGCACATCAGCAAGGTGTACACTAAACCCTACGGAGAGGAGAACGCACATCAGCGCAGTAGTACACTAAACCCTACGGAGAGAGAACGCACATCAGCGTTAGTGTACACTAAACCCCACGGAGAGAACGACATCAGCGTTAGGCACACTAAACCCTACGGAGAGGAGAACGCACATCAGCGTTAGTGCACACCAAACCCTACGGAGAGGAGAACGCACATCAGCGTTAAGGCATACACTAAACCCTACGGAGAGGAGAACGCACATCAGCGTAGTGTACACCAAACCCTACGGAGAGAGAACGCACATCAGCGCAGAAGCGTACACCAAACCCTACGGAGAGGAGAACGCACATCAGCGTTAGTGTACACTAAACCCTACGGAGAGGAGAACGCACATCAGCGTTAGTGTACACTAAACCCTACGGAGAGGAGAACGCACATCAGCGTTAGTGTACACTAAACCCTACGGAGAGGAGAACGCACATCAGCGTTAGCGTACACACTAAACCCTACGGAGAGGAGAACGCACATCAGCGCAGTGTACACTAAACCCTACGGAGAGAACGCACATCAGCGTTAGTGTACACACTAAACCCTACGGAGAGAACGCACATCAGCGTTAGCGCACACCAAACCCTACGGAGAGGAGAACGCACAGCGTAGTGTACACCAAACCCTACGGAGAGGAGAACGCACATCAGCGTTAGTGTACACTAAACCCTACGGAGAGGAGAACGCACATCAGCGTTAGTGTACACTAAACCTCACGGAGAGGAGAACGCACATCAGCCGCGAAGGCACACCAAACCCTACGGAGAGAACGCACATCAGCCGCAGTGTACACTAAACCCTACGGAGAGAGAACGCACATCAGCGCAGAAGGCACCAAACCCTACGGAGAGGAGAACGCACATCAGCGTTAGTGTACACTAAACCCTACGGAGAGGAGAACGCACATCAGCGTAGCGTACACCAAACCCTACGGAGAGGAGAACGCACATCAGCGTTAGCGCACACTAAACCTCACGGAGAGAACGCACATCAGCGCGAAGGCACACCAAACCCTACGGAGAGGAGAACGACATCAGCGTTAGCGTACACTAAACCCTACGGAGAGGAGAACGCACATCAGCGCAGTGTACACTAAACCCCACGGAGAGGAGAACGCACATCAGCGTAAGGCACACTAAACCCTACGGAGAGGAGAACGCACATCAGCGTTAGTGTACACTAAACCCTACGGAGAGAACGCACATCAGGCACACTAAACCCCACGGAGAGGAGAACGCACATCAGCGTTAGTGCACACTAAACCCTCACGGAGAGAGAACGCACATCAGCGTTAGTGCACACCAAACCCTACGGAGAGGAGAACGCACATCAGCGTTAGTGTACACCAAACCCTACGGAGAGGAGAACGCACATCAGCGTAGCGTACACTAAACCCTACGGAGAGAAACGCACATCAGCGCAGAAGGCACACTAAACCCTACGGAGAGGAGAACGCACATCAGCGTTAGTGTACACCAAACCCTACGGAGAGGAGAACGCACATCAGCGTTAGTGTACACTAAACCCCACGGAGAGGAGAACGCACATCAGCGTTAGTGTACACTAAACCCTACGGAGAGAACGCACATCAGCGTAGTGCACACCAAACCCTACGGAGAGGAGAACGCACATCAGCGTTAGTGTACACTAAACCCTACGGAGAGGAGAACGCACATCAGCGTTAGTGTACACTAAACCCTACGGAGAGGAGAACGCACATCAGCGTAGTGTACACTAAACCCCACGGAGAGGAGAACGCACATCAGCGTTAGTGTACACTAAACCCTACGGAGAGGAGAACGCACATCAGCGTTAAGGCACACTAAACCTCACGGAGAGGAGAACGCACATCAGCGTTAGTGTACACCAAACCCCACGGAGAGGAGAACGCACATCAGCGTTAGTGTACACTAAACCCTACGGAGAGAACGCACATCAGCGTTAGTGTACACTAAACCTCACGGAGAGGAGAACGCACATCAGCGTTAGTGTACACTAAACCCTACGGAGAGGAGAACGCACATCAGCGTTAGCGCACACTAAACCCTACGGAGAGAACGACATCAGCGTTAGCATACACTAAACCCTACGGAGAGGAGAACGCACATCAGCGTAGTGTACACACTAAACCCCACGGAGAGGAGAACGCACATCAGCGTAGTGTACACTAAACCCTACGGAGAGGAGAACGCACATCAGTGTTAGCGCACACTAAACCCCACGGAGAGGAGAACGCACATCAGCCGCGAAGGCACACTAAACCCTACGGAGAGGAGAACGCACATCAGTGTTAGTGTACACTAAACCCTACGGAGAGGAGAACGCACATCAGCGCAGTGTACACTAAACCCTACGGAGAGGAGAACGCACATCAGCGTTAGTGCACACTCAAACCCTACGGAGAGGAGAACGCACATCAGCGTTAGCGCACACTAAACCCTACGGAGAGGAGAACGCACATCAGCGTTAGCGCACACTAAACCCTCACGGAGAGGAGAACGCACATCAGCGTTAGCGCACACCAAACCCTACGGAGAGGAGAACGCACATCAGCCGCGAAGTGTACACTAAACCTCACGGAGAGGAGAACGCACATCAGCGTTAGTGTACACCAAACCCTACGGAGAGGAGAGCGCACATCAGCGTTAGCGTGCAAACCCTACGGAGAGGCTTGGCACATCAGCGTCAGCGTGACACCAAACCCTACGGAGAGGAGAACGCACATCAGCGTAGTACACTAAACCCTACGGAGAGGAGAACACACTAAACCCTACGGAGAGGAGAACGACATCAGCGCATAGCGTACACTAAACCCTACGGAGAGAGAACGCACATCAGCGTTAGCGCACACCAAACCCCACGGAGAGGAGAACGACATCAGCGCGAAGCGCATACCAAACCTCACGGAGAGAACGCACATCAGCGCGCGTACACCAAACCCTACGGAGAGGAGAACGCACATCAGCGCAGTGTACACACCAAACCCTACGGAGAGGAGAACGACATCAGCGTTAGTGTACACTAAACCCTACGGAGAGGAGAACGCATCACATCAGCTAGTGTACACTAAACCCTACGGAGAGGAGAACGCGACATCAGCGAAGGCATACCAAACCCTCACGGAGAGGAGAACGCACATCAGCGTTAGGCACACTAAACCCTACGGAGAGGAGAACGCACAGACACCAAACCCTCACGGAGAGAACGCACATCAGCGTTAAGGCACACCAAACCCCACGGAGAGGAGAACGCACATCAGCTGTAGCGCACACCAAACCCTACGGAGAGGAGAACGACATCAGCGTTAGCGCACACCAAACCCTACGGAGAGGAGAACGACATCAGCGTTAAGGCACACCAAACCCCACGGAGAGGAGAACGCGCATCAGCGTACACCAAACCCTACGGAGAGGAGAACGCACATCAGCGAAGGCACACCAAACCTCACGGAGAGGAGAACGCACATCAGCGTTAGCGTACACTAAACCCTACGGAGAGGAGAACGCACATCAGTGTTGGCGTACACTAAACCCTACGGAGAGGAGAACGCACATCAGCGTTAGGCGTACACTAAACCCTACGGAGGAGAACGCACATCAGCGTTGGCGTACACTAAACCCTACGGAGAGGAGAAGCGCACATCAGCGTTGGCGTACACCAAACCCTACGGAGAGGAGAACGCATCAGCGTTAGCGTACACTAAACCCTACGGAGAGGAGAACGCACATCAGCGTTGTGTACACTAAACCCTACGGAGAGAGAACGCACATCAGCGTTAGTGTACACTCAAACCCTACGGAGAGGAGAACGCAGTGTACACTAAACCCTACGGAGAGGAGAACGCACATCAGCGTTGTGTACACCAAACCCTACGGAGAGGAGAGAACCCTACGGAGAGAGAGCACATCAGCGTTGGTGTACACACTAAACCCTACGGAGAGGAGAACGCACATCAGCGTTAGTGTACACACTAAACCCTACGGAGAGGAGAACGCACAGTGTTAGTGTACACTAAACCCTACGGAGAGGAGAACGCACATCAGCGTTAGCGTACACTAAACCCTACGGAGAGGAACGCACATCAGCGTTGGCGTACACTAAACCCTACGGAGAGGAGAACGCACATCAGCGTTGGCGTACACTAAACCCTACGGAGAGGAGAACGCACATCAGCGTTGGCGTACACTAAACCCTACGGAGAGGAGAACGCACATCAGCGTTGGCGTACACTAAACCCTACGGAGAGAGAACGCGCATCAGCGTTGGCGTACACCAAACCCTACGGAGGAGAACGCGCACATCAGCGTTGGCGTACACCAAACCCTACGGAGAGGAGAACGCACATCAGCGTTGGCGTACACTAAACCCTACGGAGAGGAGAACGCGCATCAGCGTTAGCGTACACCAAACCCTACGGAGAACGCACATCAGCGTTAGCGTACACCAAACCCTACGGAGGAGAAGCGCGCATCAGCGTTGGCGTACACCAAACCCTACGGAGAGGAGAACGCACATCAGCGTTAGCGTACACCCAAACCCTACGGAGGAGAACGCACATCAGCGTTGGCGTACACCAAACCCTACGGAGAGGAGAACGCATCAGCGTTGGCGTACACCAAACCCTACGGAGGAGAACGCACATCAGCGTTGCGTACACTAAACCCTACGGAGGGGAGAACGCGACATCAGCGTTGGCGTACACCAAACCCTACGGAGAGAACGCACATCAGCGTTGGCGTACACCTAAACCCTACGGAGAGGAGAACGCACATCAGCGTTAGTGTACACCAAACCCTACGGAGAGGAGAACGCACATCAGCGTTAGCGTACACTAAACCCTACGGAGAGGAGAACGCACATCAGCGTTAGCGTGCACTAAACCCTACGGAGAGGAGAACGCACATCAGCGTTGGTGTACACTAAACCCTACGGAGGAGAACGCACATCAGCGTTGGCGTACACCAAACCCTACGGAGAGAGCGCACATCAGCGTTGGCGTACTAAACCCTACGGAGAGGAGAACGCACATCAGCGTTAGCGTACACCAAACCCTACGGAGAGGAGAACGCACATCAGCGTTAGCGTACACCAAACCCTACGGAGAGGAGAACGCACATCAGCGTTGGCGTACACCAAACCCTACGGAGAGGAGAACGCACATCAGCGTTGGCGTACACCAAACCCTACGGAGAGGAGAACGCACATCAGCGTTGGTGTACACTAAACCCTACGGAGAGGAGAACGCACATCAGCGTTAGTGTACACTAAACCCTACGGAGAGGAGAACGCACATCAGCGTTAGCGTACACCAAACCCTACGGAGAGGAGAAGCACATCAGCGTTAGTGTACACTAAACCCTACGGAGAGAACGCACATCAGCGTTGTGTACACCAAACCCTACGGAGAGAACGCACATCAGCGTTAGTGTACACTAAACCCTACGGAGAGAACGCACATCAGCGTTAGTGTACACCAAACCCTACGGAGAGGAGGCACATCAGCGTTGGTGTACACTAAACCCTACGGAGAGGAGCGCACATCAGCGTTGGCGTACACTAAACCCTACGGAGAGGAGAACGCACATCAGCGTTGGCGTGACACTAAACCCTACGGAGAGAGAACGCGCATCAGCGTTAGCGTACACTAAACCCTACGGAGAGGAGAACGCACATCAGCGTTGGCGTACACCAAACCCTACGGAGAGGAGAACGCACATCAGCGTTGGCGTACACCAAACCCTACGGAGAGGAGAACGCACATCAGCGTTGGCGTACACCAAACCCTACGGAGAGGAGAACGCACATCAGCGTTAGCGTACTAAACCCTACGGAGAGGAGAACGCACATCAGCGTTGGCGTACACTAAACCCTACGGAGGAGAACGCGCATCAGCGTTGCGTACACTAAACCCTACGGAGAGGAGAACACATCAGCGTTGGCGTACACACTAAACCCCTACAGAGAGAACGCACATCAGCGTTGGTGTACACCAAACCCTACGGAGAGGAGAACGCACATCAGCGTTGGCGTACACCAAACCCTACGGAGAGAGAACGCACATCAGCGTTGGCGTACACTAAACCCTACGGAGAGAACGCACATCAGCGTTGGCGTACACTAAACCCTACGGAGAGGAAGCGCACATCAGCGTTGGCGTACACTAAACCCTACGGAGAGAACGCACATCAGCGTTGGCGTACTAAACCCTACGGAGAGGAGCGCATCAGCGTTAGCGTACACTAAACCCTACGGAGAGGAGAACGCACATCAGCGTTGGCGTACACTAAACCCTACGGAGAGGAGAACGCATCAGCGTTGGCGTACACTAAACCCTACGGAGAGAGAACGCACATCAGCGTTGGCGTACACTAAACCCTACGGAGAGGAAGCGCACATCAGCGTTGGCGTACACTAAACCCTACGGAGAGGAGCGCACATCAGCGTTGGCGTGCACTAAACCCTACGGAGGAGAACGCACATCAGCGTTAGCGTACACTAAACCCTACGGAGAGAGAGCGCACATCAGCGTTGGCGTACACACCTAAACCCTACGGAGAGCGCGCAGCGTTGGCGTACACCTACGGAGAGAAACGCACATCAGCGTTGGCGTACACTAAACCCTACGGAGAGAGAACGCACATCAGCGTTAGCGTACACCAAACCCTACGGAGAGAACGCACATCAGCGTTAGCGTACACTAAACCCTACGGAGAGAACGCACATCAGCGTTGGCGTACACTAAACCCTACGGAGAGGAGAACGCGCATCAGCGTTAGCGTACACTAAACCCTACGGAGAGAGAACGCACATCAGCGTTGGCGTACACTAAACCCTACGGAGAGGAGAACGCACATCAGCGTTGGCGTACACCAAACCCTACGGAGAGGAGAACGCACATCGGCGTTACACTAAACCCTACGGAGGAGAGGAGAACGCGCATCAGCGTTGGCGTACACTAAACCCTACGGAGAGAACGCACATCAGCGTTGGCGTACACTAAACCCTACGGAGAGGAGACGCACATCAGCGTTAGCGTACACTAAACCCTACGGAGGAGAACGCACATCAGCGTTGGCGTACACACTAAACCCTACGGAGAGAAGCGCACATCAGCGTTAGCGTACACAAACCCTACGGAGAGGAGGCACATCAGCGTTGGTGTACACTAAACCCTACGGAGAGAAGCGCACATCAGCGTTAGCGTACACACTAAACCCTACGGAGAGGAGAACGCACATCAGCGTTGGTGTACACTAAACCCTACGGAGAGAACGCACATCAGCGTTGGCGTACACCCAAACCCTACGGAGAGGAGAAACGCACATCAGCGTTGGCGTACACTAAACCCTACGGAGAGGAGCGCACATCAGCGTTAGTGTACACTAAACCCTACGGAGAGGAGAACGCACATCAGCGTTGAGTGTACACTAAACCCTACGGAGAGGAGAACGCACATCAGCGTTAGTGTACACTAAACCCTACGGAGAGGAGAACGCACATCAGCGTTAGTGTACACTAAACCCTACGGAGAGGAGAACGCACATCAGCGTTAGTGTACACTAAACCCTACGGAGAGGAGAGCACATCAGCGTTAGTGTACACTAAACCCTACGGAGAGAACGCACATCAGTGTTAGTGTACACTAAACCCTACGGAGAGAACGCACATCAGCGTTAGTGTACACTAAACCCTACGGAGAGGAGAACGCACATCAGTGTTAGTGTACACTAAACCCTACGGAGAGGAGAACGCACATCAGCGTTGGCGTACACTAAACCCTACGGAGAGGAGGCACATCAGCGTTGGCGTACACTAAACCCTACGGAGAGGAGCGCACATCAGCGTTGGCGTACACCAAACCCTACGGAGAGGAGAACGCACATCAGCGTTAGTGTACACCAAACCCTACGGAGAGGAGAACGCGCATCAGCGTTGGCGTACACTAAACCCTACGGAGAGGAGAACGCACATCAGCGTTGGTACACTAAACCCTACGGAGAGGAGAAGCGCACATCAGCGTTAGCGTACTAAACCCTACGGAGAGGAGAACGCACATCAGCGTTGGCGTACCACCAAACCCTACGGAGAGGAGAACGCACATCAGCGTTGGCGTACACTAAACCCTACGGAGGAGAACGCACATCAGCGTTGGCGCACTAAACCCTACGGAGAGAACGCACATCAGCGTTAGCGTACACTAAACCCTACGGAGAGAACGCGCATCAGCGTTGGCGTACACCTAAACCCTACGGAGAGAACGCACATCAGCGTTAGGCGTACACCAAACCCTACGGAGAGGAGAACGCGCATCAGCGTTGGCGTACACCAAACCCTACGGAGAGGAGAACGCACATCAGCGTTGGCGTACACTAAACCCTACGGAGAGGAGAAGCGCACATCAGCGTTGGCGTACACTAAACCCTACGGAGAGGAGAACGCACATCAGCGTTGGCGTACACTAAACCCTACGGAGAGGAGCACATCAGCGTTGGCGTACACCAAACCCTACGGAGAGGAGAACGCACATCAGCGTTGTACACTAAACCCTACGGAGAGGAGAACGCACAGTGTTAGTGTACACTAAACCCTACGGAGAGGAGAACGCACATCAGCGTTGGCGTACACTAAACCCTACGGAGGAGAACGCACATCAGCGTTAGCGTACACTAAACCCTACGGAGAGGAGAACGCACATCAGCGTTGGCGTACACCAAACCCTACGGAGAGGAGAACGCACATCAGCGTTAGCGTACACCAAACCCTACGGAGAGGAGAACGCACATCAGCGTTGGTGTACACCAAACCCTACGGAGAGGAGAACGCACATCAGCGTTAGTGTACACTAAACCCTACGGAGAGGAGAACGCACATCAGCGTTAGCGTACACTAAACCCTACGGAGAGGAGAACGCACATCAGCGTTGGTGTACACTAAACCCTACGGAGAGGAGCGCACATCAGCGTTAGCGTACACTAAACCCTACGGAGAGGAGAACGCACATCAGCGTTAGTGTACACTAAACCCTACGAGAGGAGAAGCGCACATCAGCGTTAGCGTACACCAAACCCTACGGAGAGAACGCACATCAGTGTTAGCGTGCACCAAACCCTACGGAGAGGAGAACGCACATCGGCGTTAGCGTACACACCAAACCCTACGGAGAGGAGAACGCACATCAGCGTTAGCGTACACCAAACCCTACGGAGAGCGCACATCAGCGTTGGCGTACACCAAACCCTACGGAGAGGCAGCGCATCAGCGTTGGCGTACACTAAACCCTACGGAGAGGGAGCGCACATCAGCGTTGGCGTACACCAAACCCTACGGAGAGGAGAACGCACATCAGCGTTGGCGTACACTAAACCCTACGGAGAGGAGAACGCATACACAGCGTTGGCACTAAACCCTACGGAGAGAAGCGCATCAGCGTTGGCGTACACTAAACCCTACGGAGAGGAGAACGCACATCAGCGTTAGCGTGCACAAACCCTACGGAGAGGAGAACGCACATCAGCGTTGGCGTACACCAAACCCTACGGAGAGGAAGCGCACATCAGCGTTGGCGTACACCAAACCCTCTACGGAGAGGAGCATCGCGTAGCGTTGGCGTACACTAAACCCCTACGGAGAGGAGAAGCACATCAGCGTTAGCGTACACTAAACCCTACGGAGAGGAGCGCACATCAGCGTTGGCGTACACCAAACCCTACGGAGAGGAGAAGCACATCAGCGTTGGCGTACACAAACCCTACGGAGAGGAGAAGCACATCAGCGTTGGCGTACACAAACCCTACGGAGAGGAGAACGCACATCAGCGTTGGCGTACACCAAACCCTACGGAGAGGAGAAGCGCACATCAGCGTTAGCGTACACTAAACCCTACGGAGAGAAGCGCACATCAGCGTTGGCGTACACTAAACCCTACGGAGAAGAGCACATCAGCGTTGGCGTACACAAACCCTACGGAGGAAGCGCATCAGCGTTGGCGTACACCAAACCCTACGGAGAGGAGAGCACATCAGCGTTGGCGTACACAAACCCTACGGAAGGCGCGCATCAGCGTTGGCGTACACTAAACCCTACGGAGAGGAAGGCACATCAGCGTTGCGTACGCACTAAACCCTACGGAGAGGAGAGCGCACATCAGCGTTGGCGTACACTAAACCCTACGGAAGGAAACGCACATCAGCGTTGGCGTATACCAAACCCTACGGAGAGGAGAACGCACATCAGCGCGAAGCGTATACCAAACCCTACGGAGAGGAGAACGCACATCAGCGCGAAGGCACACCAAACCCTACGGAGAGGAGAACGCACATCAGCGCGCAGACACCAAACCCTACGGAGAGGAGAACGCACATCAGCGTTAGCGCACACCAAACCCTACGGAGAGGAGAACGCACATCAGCGTTAGTGTACACTAAACCCTACGGAGAGGAGAACGCACATCAGCGTTAGCGTACACTAAACCTCACGGAGAGGAGAACGCACATCAGCCGCGAAGGCACACCAAACCCTACGGAGAGGAGAACGCACATCAGCGTTGGCACACCAAACCCTACGGAGAGGAGAACGCACATCAGCGTTAGCGTATACCAAACCCTACGGAGAGGAGAACGCACATCAGCGTAGTAGTGTACACTAAACCCTACGGAGAGGAGAACGCACATCAGCGTTAGCGCACACTCAAACCCTACGGAGAGGAGAACGCACATCAGCGTTAGTGTACACTAAACCCTACGGAGAGGAGAACGCACATCAGCGCAAGGCACACTAAACCCTACGGAGAGGAGAACGCACATCAGCGTTAGTGTACACTAAACCCTACGGAGAGGAGAACGCACATCAGCGCTAGCGTACACCAAACCCTACGGAGAGAACGCACATCAGTGTTAGCGCACACCAAACCCTACGGAGGGGAGAACGCACATCAGCGCGAAGCACACCAAACCCCACGGAGAGGAGAACGCACATCAGCCGCGAAGCGCACACCAAACCCTACGGAGGGGAGAACGACATCAGCGCAAGAAGGCACACCAAACCCTACGGAGGGGAGAACGCACATCAGCGCGCAGAAGACACCAAACCCTACGGAGAGGAGAACGCACACCAGCGCGAAGGCACACCAAACCCTACGGAGGGGAGAACGCACATCAGCGCAGAAGGCACACTAAACCCTACGGAGGGGAGAACGCACATCAGCGTTAGCGCACACTAAACCCTACGGAGAGGAGAACGACATCAGCGCTAGCGCACACTAACCCCTACGGAGAGGAGAACGCACATCAGCGTTAGCGCACACCAAACCCTACGGAGAGGAGAACGCACATCAGCGTTAGCGCACACCAAACCCTACGGAGAGGAGAACGCACATCAGCGCAGAAGCGCACACTCAAACCCTACGGAGAGGAGAACGCACATCAGCGCAGCGCACACTAAACCCTACGGAGAGGAGAACGCATCATCAGCGAAGGCATACACTAAACCCTACGGAGAGGAGAACGCACATCAGCGTTGGCGTACACCAAACCCTACGGAGAGGAGAACGCACATCAGCGTTAGAAGGCACACCAAACCCTACGGAGAGGAGAACGCACATCAGCGCGAAGGCACACTAAACCCTACGGAGAGGAGAACGCACATCAGCGCAGGCATACACCAAACCCTACGGAGAGGAGAACGCACATCAGCGTTAGTGTACACCAAACCCTACGGAGAGGAGAACGACATCAGCGTTAGCGCACACTAAACCCTACGGAGAGGAGAACGCACATCAGCGTAGTGTACACTAAACCCTACGGAGAGAACGCACATCAGCGTTAGCGCACACTAAACCCTACGGAGAGGAGAACGACATCAGCGAAGCGCACACCAAACCCTCACGGAGAGGAGAACGCACATCAGCGTTAGTGTACACTAAACCCCACGGAGAGGAGAACGCACATCAGCGTTAGTGTACACTAAACCCTACGGAGAGGAGAACGCACATCAGCGCAGAAGGCACACCAAACCCTACGGAGAGGAGAACGCACATCAGCGTTAGCGATACCAAACCCTACGGAGAGGAGAACGCACATCAGCGTAGCGTATACCAAACCCTACGGAGAGGAGAACGCACATCAGCGCGAAGCGTACACCAAACCCTACGGAGAGGAGAACGCACATCAGCGCGTTAGCTGACACCAAACCCTACGGAGAGGAGAACGCACATCAGCGCAGCGCACACTAAACCCTACGGAGAGGAGAACGACATCAGCGTAGTGTACACTAAACCCTACGGAGAGGAGAACGACATCAGCCGCGAAGGCACACTAAACCCTACGGAGAGGAGAACGCACATCAGCGTTAGCGCACACCAAACCCTACGGAGAGGAGAACGCACATCAGCCGCAGAAGCACACCAAACCCTACGGAGAGGAGAACGCACATCAGCGTTGGCGTATACCAAACCCTACGGAGAGGAGAACGACATCAGCGCGCAGTGTACACTAAACCCCACGGAGAGGAGAACGCACATCAGCGTAGTGTACACTAAACCCTACGGAGAGGAGAACGCACATCAGCGTTAGGCACACCAAACCCTACGGAGAGGAGAACGACATCAGCGTTAGCGCACACCAAACCCTACGGAGAGGAGAACGCACATCAGCGTTGGCACACTAAACCTCACGGAGAGAACGCACATCAGCGTAGTGTACACTAAACCCTACGGAGAGGAGAACGCACATCAGCGTTAGCGTACACCAAACCCTACGGAGAGGAGAACGACATCAGCGCAGAAGGCACACCAAACCCTACGGAGAGGAGAACGACATCAGCGTTAGTGTACACCAAACCCTACGGAGAGGAGAACGCACATCAGCGTTAGTGTACACTAAACCCTACGGAGAGGAGAACGCACATCAGCGTTAGTGTACACTAAACCCTACGGAGAGGAGAACGCACATCAGCCGCGAAGGCACACTAAACCCTACGGAGAGAACGCACATCAGCGAAGGCACACTAAACCCTACGGAGAGGAGAACGCACATCAGCGCAGAAGGCACACTAAACCCTACGGAGAGGAGAACGCACATCAGCGTTAGCGTACACCAAACCCTACGGAGGGGAGAACGCACATCAGCCGCGAAGGCGTACACCAAACCCTACGGAGAGGAGAACGCACATCAGCGTTAGCGCACACCAAACCCTACGGAGAGGAGAACGCACATCAGCGTTAGCGCACACCAAACCCTACGGAGAGGAGAACGCACATCAGCGTTAGCGCACACCAAACCCTACGGAGAGAACGCACATCAGCGCGAGCGCACACTAAACCCTACGGAGAGGAGAACGCACATCAGCGTTAGTGTACACTAAACCCTACGGAGAGGAGAACGCATCAGCGTAGTGTACACTAAACCCCACGGAGAGAACGCACATCAGCGTTAGTGTACACTAAACCCTACGGAGAGGAGAACGACATCAGCCGCAGAAGGCACACCAAACCCTACGGAGAGGAGAACGCACATCAGCGCAGAAGGCGTACACCAAACCCTACGGAGAGGAGAACGACATCAGCGCGAAGGCACACCAAACCCTACGGAGAGGAGAACGCACATCAGCGTGAAGCGTGATACCAAACCCTACGGAGAGGAGAACGACATCAGCGCGAAGGCACACTAAACCCTACGGAGAGGAGAACGCACATCAGCGTTAGCGCACACTAAACCCTACAGAGAGAACGCACATCAGCGTTAGCGCACACCAAACCCTACGGAGAGGAGAACGACATCAGCGCTAGAAGGCACACCAAACCCTACGGAGAGGAGAACGCACATCAGCGCAGAAGGCGTACACCAAACCCTACGGAGAGGAGAACGCACATCAGCGCAGAAGCACACCAAACCCTACGGAGAGGAGAACGCACATCAGCGTAGTGTACACCAAACCCTACGGAGAGGAGAACGACATCAGCGCGACACCAAACCCTACGGAGAGGAGAACGCATGCGCACACCAAACCCTACGGAGAGGAGAACGCACATCAGCGCGAAAGGCACACCAAACCCTACGGAGAGGAGAACGCACATCAGCCGCGAAGGCACACCAAACCCTACGGAGAGGAGAACGCACATCAGCGCAGAAGGCACACCAAACCCTACGGAGAGGAGAACGCACACAGGCGAAGCGCACACCAAACCCTACGGAGAGGAGAACGCACATCAGCGTTAGTGTACACTAAACCCTACGGAGAGGAGAACGCACATCAGCGCTAGTGTACACTAAACCCTACGGAGAGGAGAACGCACATCAGCGCAGAAGGCACACCAAACCCTACGGAGAGGAGAACGCACATCAGCGAAGCGCACACCAAACCCTACGGAGAGGAGAACGCACATCAGCGCAGAAGGCACACCAAACCCTACGGAGAGGAGAACGCACATCAGCGTAGTGTACACTAAACCCTACGGAGAGGAGAACGCACATCAGCGTTAGTGTACACTAAACCCTACGGAGAGGAGAACGCACATCAGCGCAGAAGGCACACTAAACCCTACGGAGAGGAGAACGCACATCAGCGTTGGCGCACACTAAACCCTACGGAGAGAACGCACATCAGCGTTAGCGCACACTAAACCCTACGGAGAGGAGAACGCACATCAGCGTTAGCGCACACTAAACCCTACGGAGAGGAGAACGCACATCAGCGTTAGTGTACACTAAACCCTACGGAGAGGAGAACGCACATCAGCGTTAGCGTACACCAAACCCTACGGAGAGGAGAACGCACATCAGCGTTAGCGTACACCAAACCCTACGGAGAGGAGAACGCACATCAGCGTTAGCGCACACTAAACCCTACGGAGAGGAGAACGCACATCAGCGCTAGCGTACACCAAACCCTACGGAGAGGAGAACGCACATCAGCGTTAGCGTACACCAAACCCTACGGAGAGGAGAACGAACATTAGCGTTAGCGTACACCAAACCCTACAGAGAACATCACTCTCTCACACTCCACTCACACACTCCACTCACACACTCCACTCACACACTCCACTCACACACTCCACTCACACACTCCACTCACACACTCCACTCACACACTCCACCTCACACTCCACCTCACACACTCACACTCACACTCACACTCACACTCACACTCACACTCACACTCACACTCACACTCACACTCACACTCACACCTCACACTCACACTCACACTCACACTCACACTCACTCACACTCACACTCACTCACACTCACACTCACACTCACACTCACACTCACTCACACTCACACTCACACTCACACTCACACTCACACTCACACTCACACCTCACACTCACACTCCCCACTCACACACCCACCACACACCCACTCACACACTCCACTCACACACTCCACTCACACACTCCACTCACACACTCCACTCAAGCTGACTCTCTGAAAATCGATGCGGTGGTTCTGCCTGAAACACTTTGACCTGTAACAGCGCTGCAGGAAAGCAAACACTGGATCTTATCGGCCGTGTCATTGGCGTTTACTCTTTAGACGGTTCAGATAGAATAATTGGAAGATAAGATTCTCTGAAGTAACGAAGGGATTCGCTCTTGCGAACATGCGCCTGGACCGGAGAGGACGTTTACATCTGATCTCCAGTCAGATCCTCATGTGACCTTTGCCCTCACCATCTCCATATAGATAATGTTCACACACACACACACACGTTGTGTTTTATGTTTTATGGGGACATCCCATATGCGTAATGCATTTTATACTGTACAAACTATATATTCTATCCCCTCCACGGCCCCTAAACCTACTCATCACACACACACTGCCCCTAAACCTACCCATCACACACACACACACTACCCATCACAGGAGACATGCTGCATTTTTATTGCCAAAAACATCACAGTGTGATTTATAAGATGTTTTCCTCATGGGGACAAAAATGTCCCCACAAGGACAAGGATTTGATATTGCCATCCCCATACCGTAGGGATTGGGATTGGGGACACACACACACACACACACACACACACACACACACACACACACACACACACACACACACACACACACACACACACACACACACACACACACACACACACACACACACACACACACACACACACACACACACACACACACACACACACACACACACACACACACACACACACACACACACACACACACACACACACACACACACACACACACACACACACACACACACACACACACACACACACACACACACACACACACACACACACACACACACGCTGCATTTTTATTGCAAAAACATCACTTAGTGTGATTTATAAGATGTTTTCCTCATGGGGACCAAAAATGTCCCCACAAGGACAAGGATTTCGGATATTGCCATCCCCATACCATAGGGATTGGGGACACACACACACACACACACACACACACACACACACTAAAGAGGAACACGCTCTTACCCCGACCCGCAGTGTGTAGGCATACTCCGCCAGTAACGTTGGGCTAATAATGCGCCATTTGTGTTTGGTTTTCTTGAAGTGTGGATCCGGAAAGAGAAAGAACATCTTACTGAGCTGCAAAACACAAACACATGAGAAAAGGTCATCCGTGTGTGTGTGTGTATATGTGTGTGTGAGTGTGTGTTTGGGATGGGCATGATTAATCGACGGTCGATAATTGATCGTTAAGAATTTCGATCACGTTAATTTGTTAATCTAATGCAGGTTGCGTTGCGTAGTGTGAGTCAGCAATTAAATAAACTTCACTGTGTGGCAGCAATTCAACATTTTACCACCAGGGTGCAATTACACTCAGTGCGAGGCTGGCATCGAAGTAGAGGTCTGCATTCCCGCGGGAACCGACCAGATATTTTGCGCCGCGGGATTACATTTCCGACTTCAACACGGTAGCGGTCGGTAACTCTGGAGTAATTTGAGTGGGAGCGGTCGGTCATTCAATATCACGTTCCCGACGTCCTTTCAGAACAGCATATCTTTGCTTTACTTAATCTTATTGACCACCCAATATACAGCCTGCACTGTATATAAAATACGGCAATAAATATAATGTCAATATAATGTGTATATAGCAGGCAGGTTGTCGATGACAGAGCAGAATATGGCGGAGGAAAGTGTGGATGCAGTGTCCTCGAAGGACTGGAAAACGCTCAGTTTACAGCTAAGAAACCCACGTCAGGCCAGTCTGGTGTATGGGAATCTTTTTCATAAGTCATCAACGCAGAAGGAAAAAAATACCCTTTGCTCAATGTGATAAATGCAGTGGCGTAACTTTGCTTAGAAAAGTGGCGGACTAAAACGTTTTTTTATGTCATTCAAAAGATTTTGCCACATAAGTTAGTATGTTTACGTGAATCCCAGCCACCGCGATAGCCATTATTTAATGGAAGGAGTCATAGGCCTGTTATTCAAGCATTTATTAAAATTAAAAGAGGGAAATGTTTGAATTTGTATGGTGGTAACTTTTCATTTTTTTTGTTTTTGTTTTTTTAAATAATTTCGTTATTTTGGCTTGACATTTCGTGTGTTGAAAATATAAACTGAATTTAGAAATGCTTTTTAAATGAAAAACTTTGCGTTTAATAAACAAAATACATTTTTGAAATGAAGACGGCGTTTGGACGGAGAGCAGCGCATGCAAAATAACCTGTTTCCTTAATCCACAGCCCTTGTTATTGTGAGTCTAGGCCTACACAAATAAAAGTAGACAGTTTATAGTTTTTAATTGTCTTATCTGTATGGATAAATAAGACGGAGCGTTTCCTCTGTCATTAAGGAAAGAATCCATCAGAACGCGTCGCACCTGCGCTCTCATCAGACAGAGGGTGTTAGAACACGTATCCTACATTGAACTGCACATCTACAGACCGGTGAAAAGGGAACGGAATAAGTTTTCCCGGCTGGGTTAGCGGAGGTCTGTGCATCCCGGTAACGCCAGTCCTCAGAGCGGTGTGTGTTCGGGCGGCTGGACTGACTGTCACCGCCGGTCACATCTGACCCCAGATCATGTCAACATGCTTATATTTAGCACAGAACACGCGTGATGGTGGCAGTTTTTACCACAGCGGAGGTCTAGATCTGTGCCGGTGACACCGCGTGGTCGCCAAACAATATTTTTTTTTGAATGTGAATACTGTTTTACGTGAATATTATGACAGGAGTGAAGCACAATGCTTTATTTACAAAATAAATAATAGGTTCGCAATTAAATGTTACCTCGCAGCCATGGAAACATAACATTAACGTTCATGAAATATTCAATTCAATTCAATTCAATTCAAATTTATTTGTATAGCGCTTTTCACAATACACATTGTTTCAAAGCAGCTTTACAGAAAGTGCATTTTATAAATGTACATTGAAAAATGTTAGAAAAGTTAATCAATCATGTATTATTTAAGGCCGCTATAACAGCGCTGGCGTTGAGTCGTCTCTTCACAGGTGTTGGGGCATCTGAAGTCTCCATGAGAGGCTGGATACAAACTGGAGCTGACTAACTATTTACCTCGGGACTAGTGTCTCGAGATACCAACAGAAAAGCAGATTGGAAATAATGAGCATAGCTGCTGTTCAGAATATTAATTCTTTCGATCCGATTTAACTGTAGTATAAAGGTAATTATAATGTGAATGCTTGGCTAAAGAGATGCGTCTTTAATCTAGTTTTAAACTGGGACAGCGAGTCTGAACCTCGAACAATATCAGGAAGACTATTCCAGAGTTTAGGAGCTAAATGTGAAAATGCCCTCCTCCTTTAGTGGACTTAGATATCCTAGGAACGCACCAGAAGCCTCGAGTTTAGTGATCTTAAAGAGCGATGGATTGTAGGGCGATAGAAGATCCGTTAAATACACTGGAGCTAAACCATTTAGGGCTTTATAGGTCAGTAGCAATACTTTGTAATTGATACGGAACTTAATAGGTAACCAGTGTAGAGATGATAAAATTGGTGTTATATGATCATATTTTCTTGACCTAGTAAGAACTCTAGCAGCTGCGTTTTGGACTAACTGTAGCTTGTTTATTGAGGATGCAGGACAACCAGCTAATAAAGCATTACAGTAATCTAGTCTCGAGGTCATGAATGCATGAACTAACTTTTCTGCATCAGAAATAGATAGCATGTTACGTAGCTTAGCAATGTTTCTAAGGTGGAAAAATGCTGTTCTTGTAACATATGAAATATGATTTTCGAAAGACAAGTTGCGGTCTAATATAACACCCAGGTCTTTTACTGTAGTGGATAAAGTGACAGGACATCCTTCCAAGTTAAAGTTGTGTTGTGAGAGGTTTTGTGCTTTTTGGACCAATAAGTAATACCTCTGTTTTATCTGAATTTAATAGCAGAAAATTACACGTCATCCAGTATTTAATATCTTCAACACACGCTGTCAGTTTAGATAATTTAGCGTTTTCATCTGGTCGTGATGAAATATATAATTGAGTGTCATCAGCATAACAGTGGAAATTAATTCCATGTTTTCTTATAATATTACCAAGTGGCAGCATATATATTGAGAATAGCAGAGGGCCTAATACACAGATCCTTGCGGCACCCCATAGTCTACTGACGTTATCTTTGATTTTTCCCCATTTAGACAGACAAAATGGTAGCGGTCTGATAAGTACGATCTAAACCAGTTTAATGCCTTTCCCTGAACACCAGTGTAATTTTGAAGTCGATCTAAGAGTATTTTATGATCTATAGTATCGAACGCAGCACTAAGATCGAGTAGAACTAGTATTGAGATACAGCCTTGGTCAGAAGCTAGAAGTAAATCATTTGTGATTTTAACGAGCAGTTTCTGTGCTATGGTGTGGTCTGAACTGGATTGAAATTTTCATAGATATCATTTTCTTGCAAGAAAGAGCACAATTGAGCAGACACAACTTTTTCTAGTATTTTAGACATAAATGGAAGATTTGAAATGGGTCTGTAATTTGCTAGGTTATTATGATCTAATTGTGGCTTCTTAATGAGAGGTTTTATGACTGCCAACTTGAATATTCTTGGAACATGACCTAAAGATAAAGACGAGTTAATAATATTGAGAAGAGGCTCTTCCACTACAGGTAACAGCTCTTTCAGTAGTTTAGTGGGTATTGGATCTAATAAACATGTTGTTGGTTTAGATGCAATGATAAGTTTATTAAGCTCTTCCTGTCCTATAGTTGTAAAGCGGT
>CM040932.1:8868813-8881313 GCA_023029165.1 Gobiocypris rarus | reverse complement strand
GCACACGGCACACAGAACACGGCACACAGAACACGGCACACAGAACACGGCACACAGAACACGGCACATAGAACACGGCACACAGAACACGGCACACAGAACACGGCACACAGAACACAGAACACAGAACACGGCACACAGAACACGGCACAGACATAGAACACGGCACACAGAACACGGCACACAGAACACGGCACACAGAACACGGCACACAGAACACGGCACACAGGCAGAACGGCACACAGAACACGGCACACAGAACACGCACACGTACACAGAACACGGCACACAGAACACGGCATACATAGAACACGGCACACAGAACACGGCTCACAGAACACGGCACACAGAACACGTGTACACAGAACACGGCACACAGAACACGGCACACACAGAACACGGCACACAGAACACGGCACACGGCACACGGCACATAGAACACGGCACACAGAACACGGCACACAGAACACGGCACACAGAACACGGCACACAGAACACGGCACACAGAACACGGCACACAGAACACGTACAGAACACGGCACACAGAACACGACACACGGCACACAGAACACGGCACACAGAACACGGCACACAGAACACGGCACACAGAACACGGCACACAGAACACGGCACACGGCACACAGAACACGGCACATAGAACACGGCACACAGAACACGGCACACAGAACACGGCACACAGGCACATGGCACACGGCACAGAACACGGCACGGCACATGGCACACGGCACACAGAACACGGCACACAGAACACGCACACAGAACACGGCACACAGAACACGGCACATGGTACACGGCACACAGAACACGGCACACAGAACACGGCACATGGCACACGGCACACAGAACACGGCACACAGAACACAGAACACGGCACACAGAACACGGCACATGGCACACGGCACACAGAACACGCACATGGCACACGGCACACAGAACACGTACACACACACAGAACACAGCACACAGAACAAGGCACACACAGAACACGGCACACAGAACACGGCACACAGAACACGGCACACAGAACACAGCACACAGAAAGCGGCACACAGAACACGGTACACAGAACACGGCACACAGAACACGGCACACGGCACACGGAACACGGAACACGGCACAGAACACGGCACACAGAACATGGCACACAGAACACGGCACACAGAACACGGCACACAGAACACGCACACGGCACACAGAACACGGCACACAGAACACGGCACACAGAACACGGCACACAGAACACACAGAACACGGCACAGAACACGGCACACAGAACACGGCACACGGAACACGGCACAGAACACGGCACACGGCACACAGAACACGCACACGGCACACAGAACACGGCACACAGAACACGGCACACAGAACACGGCACACAGAACACAACACACAGAACACGGCACACAGAACACGACACACGGCACACAGAACACGGCACATAGAACACGGCACACAGAACACGGCACACAGAACACGGCACACAGAACACGGCACATGGCACACGGCACACAGAACACGGCACACAGAACACGGCACACAGAACACGGCACACAGAACACGGCACACAGAACACGCACACGGCACACAGAACACGGCACACAGAACACGGCACACAGAACACGACAGAACACGGCACACAGAACACGGCACATGGCACACAGAACACGGCACACAGAACACGGCACACAGAACACGGCACACAGAACACGGCACACAGAACCGGCATGGCACACGGCACACAGAACACGGCACACAGAACACGGCACACAGAACACGGTACAGAACACGCACGCTGGTACACGGCACACAGAACCGGCACACAGAACCACACATGGCACACGGCACACAGAACACGGCACACAGAACATGGCACACGGCACACAGAACACGCATGGCACACGGCACACAGAACACGGCACACATGGCACACGGCACACCGGCACACAGACACGGCACAGGCACACAGAACAAGGTACACAAAACACGGCACACACAGAACACGGCACACAGAACACGGCACACAGAACACAGAACCACGGCACACAGAACACGGCACACACAGAACACGGCACACAGAACACGGCACACAGAACACGGCACAGAACACGGAACACGGCACACAGAACACGGCACACAGAACATGGCACACAGAACACGGCACAGAACACGGCACACAGAACACGGCACAGAACAGAACACAGAACACGGCACACAGAACATGGCACACAGAACACGGCACACAGAAGGCACAGAACACGGCACACAGAACACGGCACACAGAACACGGCACACAGAACACGGCACACAGAATACAGAACACGGCACACAGAACACAGAACACAGACACAGAACACGGCACACAGAACACGGCACACAGAACACGGCACACAGAACACGGCACACAGAACACGGCACACAGAACACGGCACACAGAACACGGCACACAGAACACAGAACACGGCACACAGAACACGGCACACAGAACACGGCACACAGAACACAGAACACAGAACACGGCACACAGAACACAGAACACAGAACACGGCACACAGAACACAGAACACAGAACACGGCACACAGAACACAGAACACGGCACACAGAACACGGCTACGGCACATAGAACCACGGCACACAGAACCACGGCTCACAGAACCACGGCACACAGAACACGCACACAGAACCACGGCACACAGAACACGGCACACGGCACACAGAACACAACACACAGAACACGGCACACAGAACACGACACGGCACACAGAACCACGAACACGGCACACAGAACACGGCACACAGAACACGGCACACAGAACACAACACACAGAACACGGCACACAGAACACGACCACGGCACACAGAACCACGGCACATAGAACCACGGCACACAGAACACGGCACACAGAACACGGCACACAGAACACGGCACATGGCACGGCACACAGAACCACGGCACATGGCACGGCACACAGAACCACGGCACACAGAACCACGGCACACAGAACCACGGCACACAGAACACGGCACATGGCACACGGCACACAGAACACGGCACACAGAACCACGGCACATGGCACCACGGCACACAGAACACGGCACACAGAACCACGGCACATGGCACACACGGCACACAGAACACGGCACATGGCACACGGCACACAGAACACGGCACATGGCACACGGCACACAGAACCACGGCACGGCACACAGAACACAGCACACAGAACAAGGTACACAAAACACGGCACACAGAACACGGCACACAGAACACGGCACACAGAACACAGCACACAGAAAGCGGCACACAGAACCACGGTACACACGGCACACAGAACACGGCACCGGCACGGCACGGAACCACGGCACACAGAACACGGCACACAGAACATGGCACACAGAACACGGCACACAGAACACGGCACACAGAACCACGGCACACGGAACACGGCACACAGAACCACGGCACACAGAACATGGCACACAGAACACGGCACACAGAACCACGGCATCGGCACACAGAACCACGGCACACAGAACCACGGCACACGGAACACGGCACACAGAACACGGCACACGGCACACAGAACCGACACGGCACACAGAACACGGCACACAGAACACGGCACACAGAACACGGCACACAGAACACAACACACAGAACACGGCACACAGAACCACGACACGGCACACAGAACACGGCACATAGAACACGGCACACAGAACACGGCAAACAGAACCACGGCACACAGAACACGGCACATGGCACCACGGCACACAGAACCGCGTACGGCACACAGAACACGGCACACAGAACACGGCACACAGAACCACGGCACATGGCACACGGCACACAGAACACGGCACACAGAACCACGGCACATGGCACCACGGCACACAGAACCACGGCACACAGAACCACGGCACATGGCACACGGCACACAGAACACGGCACATGGCACACGGCACACAGAACACGGCACATGGCACACGGCACACAGAACACGGCACACGGCACACAGAACACAGCACACAGAACAAGGTACACAAAACCACGGCACACAGAACACGGCACACAGAACACAGCACACAGAAAGCGGCACACAGAACACGGTACACAGAACACGGCACACAGAACCACGGCACACGGCACACGGCACGGAACCACGGAACACGGCACACAGAACACGGCACACAGAACATGGCACACAGAACCACGGCACACAGAACACGGCACACAGAACCACGGCACACGGAACCACGGCACACAGAACACGGCACACGGCACACAGAACATGGCACACAGAACACGGCACACAGAACCACGGCACACAGAACACGGCACACAGAACCACGGCTACGGAACACGGCACACAGAACACGGCACACAGAACACGGCACGGAACACGGCACACAGAACCACGGCACACAGAACACGGCTACGGCACACAGAACACAGCACACAGAACACGGCACACAGAACCACGGCACACAGAACACGGCTGGCACACAGAACACGGCACACAGAACACGGAACACGGCACACAGAACCACGGCACACAGAACCACGGCACACAGAACACGGCACACAGAACACGGCACACAGAACACAGAACACGGCACACAGAACACGGCACACAGAACACGGCACACAGAACACAGAACACGGCACACAGAACACAGAACACAGAACACGGCACACAGAACACAGAACCACGGCACACGGCACACGGCACACAGAACACAGAACACGGCACACAGAACACAGAACCACGGCACACAGAACACAGAACACAGAACACGGCGGCACACAGAACACAGAACACGGCACACAGAACACGGCACACAGAACACGGCACACAGAACACACGGCACACAGAACACAGAACACGGCACACAGAACACGGCACACAGAACCACGGCACACAGAACACGGCACAACACGGCACACAGAACACAGAACACGGCACACAGCACACAGAACACAGAACACACAGAACACGGCACACAGAACACAGAACACAGAACACAGAACACGGCACACAGAACACAGAACACAGAACACGGCACACAGAACACGGCACACAGAACACAGAACACAGAACACGGCACACAGAACACAGAACACGGCACACAGAACACGGCACACGGCACACGGCACACAGAACACGGCACACAGAACCACGGCACACGGAACACAGAACACAGCACACAGAAAGCGGCACACAGAACACGGTACACAGAACACGGCACACAGAACACGGCACGGCACGGCACCACGGCACGGAACCACGGCACACAGAACCACGGCACACAGAACATGGCACACAGAACACGGCACACAGAACACGGCACACAGAACCACGGCTACACGGAACCACGGCACACAGAACCACGGCACACAGAACATGGCACACAGAACACGGCACACAGAACCACGGCATCGGCACACAGAACACGGCACACAGAACACGGCACACGGAACACGGCACACAGAACACGGCACACGGCACACAGAACACGACACGGCACACAGAACCACGGCACACAGAACCACGGCACACAGAACACGGCACACAGAACACAACACACAGAACCACGGCACACAGAACCACGACCTGCGGCACACAGAACCACGGCACATAGAACACGGCACACAGAACACGGCACACAGAACACGGCACACAGAACCACGGCGGCACACAGAACACGGCACATGGCACACGGCACACAGAACACGGCACACAGAACACGGCACACAGAACACGGCACATGGCACACGGCACACAGAACACGGCACACAGAACACGGCACATGGCACACGGCACACAGAACACGGCACACAGAACACGGCACATGGCACACGGCACACAGAACCACGGCACATGGCACGGCACACAGAACACGGCACATGGCACACGGCACACAGAACCACGGCTACGGCACACAGCACAGCACACAGAACAAGGTACACAAAACACGGCACACAGAACACGGCACACAGAACACGGCACACAGAACACAGCACACAGAAAGCGGCACACAGAACACGGTACACAGAACCACGGCACACAGAACACGGCACACGGCACACGGCACGCGGAACACGGCACACAGAACACGGCACACAGAACATGGCACACAGAACACGGCACACAGAACACGGCACACAGAACCACGGCACACGGAACACGGCACACAGAACACGGCTGGCACACGGAACATGGCACACAGAACACGGCACACAGAACACGGCATACGGCACACAGAACACGGCACACAGAACCACGGCACACGGAACCACGGCACACAGAACACGGCACACAGAACACGGCACGGCACACAGAACACAGCACACAGAACCACGGCACACAGAACACGGCACACAGAACACGGCACACGGCACACAGAACACGGCACACAGAACACGGAACCGGCACACAGAACACGGCACACAGAACCACGGCACACAGAACCACGGCACACAGAACCACGGCACACAGAACACAGAACACGGCACACAGAACCACGGCACACAGAACACGGCACACAGAAACACAGAACACGGCACACAGAACACAGAACACAGAACACGGCACACAGAACACAGAACCACGGCACACACACGGCACACAGAACACAGAACACGGCACACAGAACACAGAACACGGCACACAGAACACAGAACACAGAACACGGCACACGGCACACAGAACACAGAACACGGCACACAGAACACGGCACACAGAACACGGCACACAGAACACAGAACACGGCACACAGAACACAGAACACGGCACACAGAACACAGAACACGGCACACAGAACACGGCACACAGAACACGGCACACGGAACACAGAACACGGCACACAGAACACAGAACCACGGCACACAGCACACAGAACACAGAACACGTTACACAGAACACGGCACACAGAACACAGAACACAGAACACAGAACACGGCACACAGAACACAGAACACAGAACACGGCACACAGAACACGGCACACAGCACACAGAACACAGAACACGGCACACAGAACACAGAACACGGCACACAGAACCACGGCACACGGCACACAGAACACAGAACCACGGCACACAGAACACGGCTGCGGAACACAGAACACGGCACACAGAACACGGCACGGCACAAAGAACACGGCACACAGAACACGGCACACGGAACACAGAACACGGCACACAGAACACGGCCCCGGCACAAAGAACACGGCACACGGCACACAGAACCGGCACACACAGAACACAGAACACAGAACACGGAACACGGCACACAGAACACAGAACACGGCACACAGAACACAGCACACAGAACACAGAACACGGCACACAGAACACGGCACACAGAACACAGAACACGGCACACAGAACACGGCACACAGAACACAGAACACGGCACACAGAACACGGCACACAGAACACGGCACACAGAACACGGCACACAGAAAACACGGCACACAGAACACGGCACACAGAACACGGCACACAGAACACGGCACACAGAACACGGCACACAGAACACGGCACACGGCACACAGAACACGGCACACAGAACACGGCACACAGAACACGGCACACAAAACACGGCACACAGAACACGGCACACAGAACACGGCACACAAAACACGGCACACAGAACACGGCACACAGAACACGGCACACAGAACACGGCACACAGAACACGGCACACAGAACACGGCACACAGAACACGGCACACAGAACACGGCACACGGCACACAGAACACGGCACACAGAACACGGCACACGGAACACGGCACACGGAACACGGCACACAGCTCTCTCTCTCTCACACACTCACACACACACACACACACACACACACACACATACACACACACACACACTCTCTCTCTCACACACACACACACACACACACAGCTCCAGATTGGTCAGATCAACTATCAATCAAACTTGCGGTGAAGGGTTAATTTGAAGATAAAACTACGACCTGCTTACCTGGCGTAACTCTGTTGCTTTTACATGTGCTATAGAAATAGATTTTGACTTGACTTTTGGTTTAAAGACTTCCATCCATCCATTATCTTCCGCTTATCCGGGGCCGAGTCGCGGGGAACAGTCTAAGCAGAGACGCCCAGACTTCCTCTCCCTAGCCACTTCCTCCAGCTCTTTCGGGAACGCCGAGGCGTTCCCAGACCAGCCGGGAGACATAATCCCTCCAGCGTGTCCTAGGTCTTCCCCGGGGCCTCCTCCCGGTGGGACGTGCCTGGAACACCTCCCTGGGAAGGCGTCCAGGAGGCATCCGAAATAGATGCCCTAGCCACCTCAGCTGGCTCCTCTCGATGTGGAGGAGCAACGGCTCTACTCTGAGCTCCTCCCGAGTGACCGAGCTTCTCACCCTATCTCTAAGGGAGCGCCCAGCCACCCTACGGAGAAAGCTCATTTCGGCCGCCTGTATCCGGGATCTTGTCCTTTCGGTCATGACCACAGCTCATGACCATAGGTGAGAGTAGGCGTAGATCGACCCGGTAAATCGAGAGCTTTGCCTTACAGCTCAGCTCCTTCTTCACCACGACAGACCAGTACATCAACTGCATTACTGCAGAAGCTGCACCGATCCGTCTGTCGATCTCTCGTTCCATCCATCCCTCACTCGTGAACAAGACCCCAAGATACCTGAACTCCTCCACTTGAGGCAGGAACTCTCCACCAACCTGAAGTGGGCAATCCACCCTTTTCCGACTGAGAACCATGGCCTCGGACTTGGAGGTGCTGATTCTCATCCCAGCCGCTTCACACTCGGCTGCAAACCGCCCCAGTGCACACTGAAGGTCCTGGTTTGAGGAGGCCAACACGACAACATCATCCGCAAAAAGCAGCGCAAATCGTATGGTCCCCAAACCGGACACTCTCCGGCCCTTGGCTGCGTCTAGAAATTCTGTCCATAAAAATTATGAACAGAACCGGTGACAAAGGGCAGCCCTGCCGGAGTCCAACATGCACCGGGAACAGGTCTGACTTACTGCCGGCAATGCGAACCAAGCTCTTGCTCCGGTCATACAGGGAACGAACAGCCCTAAGCAGGGGCCCCGGACCCCATACTCCCAGAGCACCCTCCACAGGATGCCACGAGGAACACGGTCGAATGCCTTCTCCAAATCCACAAAACACATGTGGACTGGTTGGGCAAACTCCCATGAACCCTCCAGCACCCTGAAAAGGGTATAGAGCTGGTCCAGTGTTCCACGACCGGGACGAAAACCACACTGTTCCTCCTGAATCCGAGGTTCCACTATCGGCCGAATTCTCCTCTCCAGTACCCTGGCATAGACTTTCCCGGGGAGGCTGAGAAGTGTGATCCCCCTATAGTTGGAACACACTCTCCGGTCCCCCTTCTTGAAAAGAGGGACCACCACCCCGGTCTGCCAGTCCAGAGGTACTGTCCCCAACCGCCATGCGATGTTGCAGAGGCGTGTCAGCCAAGACAGCCCCACAACATCCAGAGACTTGAGGTACTCAGGGCGGATCTCATCCACCCCCGGAGCCTTGCCACCGAGGAGCTTTTAACCACCTCGATGACTTCAGCCCGGGTGATGGGCGAGTCCACTTCGAGTCCCCAGCCACTGCTTCCTCAATGGAAGACATGTCGGTGGGATTGAGAAGATCCTCAAAGTATTCCTTCCACTGTCCGACGATATCCCCAGTTGAGGTCAACAGGTGCCCATCTCGACTGTAAACAGTGTTGGTAGGGCACTGCTTCCCCTCCTGAGGCGTCGAGCGGTTTGCCAGAATCTCTTCGAGGCCAACCGATAGTCTTTCTCCATGGCCTTACCGAACTCCTCCCAGGCCCGATTTTTGCCTCCACGACTACCGGGCTGCAGCCGCCGCTGGCCTGCCGGTACCGTCAGCTGCCTCAGGAGTCCCACAAGCCAGCCAGGCCCGATAGGACTCCTTCTTCAGCATGACGGCATCCCTTACTTCCGGTGTCCACCACCGGGTTCGGGAATTGCCACCTCGACAGGCACCGGAGACCTTACGGCCACAGCTCTGAACCTCTCCTTGAACTGTCACCTTATCGTGGTTGAGAGGTTTGAGTATCCGAATGATCCTGGGAGCTATGTTGTCTGGGGCTATATGCCCCTGGTAGGGTCTCCCAAGGCAAACAGGTCCTTGGTGACGGGCCAGACTAAGAACAGTTCACAAAAACCCCCTTATGAGTAAAACTACACCGAGGACCGAGACATCGCCCGGCATGGCGCAGCCGGGCCCCACCCTGGAGCCAGGCCTGGGGTTGGGGCTGCATCACGAGCACCTGGTGGCCGGGCCTCCCCATGGGGCTCGGCCGGGCTTAGCCCGTAGAAATTACGTGGGGGCGCCCTCCTGTGGGCTCACCACCTGCAGGAGGGAGCGTAAGGGGCCGGTGCATAGTGGATCGGGCGACAGTCGGGCGAGGCCCCGGCGACCCGATCTCTGGACACAGAACCTGGCTTTAGGGGCGTGGAATGTCACCTCGTTGGCGGGAAGGAGCCGGAGCTTGTGCGGGAGGTCGAGAGGTACCGACTAGAGATAGTCGGGCTCACCTCCACGCACAGCTTGGGCTCTGGAACCACACTTCTTGAGAGAGGCTGGACTCTCTACCACTCTGGAGTTGCCCATGGTGAGAGGCGGAGAGCTGGAGTGGGTTTGCTTATAGCCCCAGCTCAGCTGCCATGTGTTGGAGTTCACCCGGTGAAGCGAGAGGGTCGCTTCCCTGCGCCGAGTCAGGGATAGGTCTCTCACTGTCGTGTGTGCCTCGAGCCAAGCGGCAGTGCGGAGTACCCGGCCTCTTGGAGTCTCTGGGAGGGGTGCTGGAAAGTGCTCCGACTGGAGACTCCATCGTTCTACTGGGGACTTCAATGCCCACGTGGGCAGTGACAGTGACACCTGGAGGCGTGATTGGGAGGAACGGCCCCTGATCTGAACCCGGTGGTGTTCTGTTATTGGATTTCTGTGCTAGCCACGGTTTGTCCATAACGAACACCATGTTCAAGCATAAGGGTGTCCATCAGTGCACGTGGCACCAGGACACCCTAGACCGGAGGTCGATGATCGACTTTGTGGTCGTGTCATCAGACCTTCGCCATATGTCTTGGACACTCGGGTGAAGAGAGGGGCGGAGCTGTCAACTGATCACCACCTGGTGGTGAGTTGGATCCGATGGAGGAGGAGGCTGGACAGACTCGGCAGACCCAAAGCGTGCTGTGATGGTCTGTTGGGAACGTTTGGCGAGCCCCTGTCAGAGAGATCTTCAACTCCCACCTCCGGCAGAACTTGGCCGGATCCGAGGGAGTCTGGAGATATTGAGTCCGAGTGGACCATGTTCTCCACCTCCATTGTTAGGGTTAGGGTTAGGGGCTATATAAAAATACTTTTTGTTCAAATGTTCTAAAGAAACAAGAAAAATAGTCACATTTAGTTGTAAATTGAGAACTGTTTATTCTTAATGATTGTTCTTTGCAATTGTATGGTTACCATGTTTCATTCAGAGCTTGTTAATCCTGAATATAACAGTTAAATCTGACTCGGGAGCAGCGAGTGGTCTCCGAGAGCGGTTTGATCTGCTCCGGATCTTCTGCTCTCAGCCGATGGGACTGTGAGAACGACTGACTCGAACCCGGAGACAGGAGAGGTGAAGCGTTACTAATCTTTCCAGGGATCAGACGGGATTAAATAGGCATTGGCTGCATTAGCTTATAATTTATTCTTTATTCCAAATGTGATCAATGTTTGCATAAGCACTAGATGTGCAGGGGAATTTAACATGTGGCATTTTAATCATATTCTGCTGAAATAAACTAAATTACTTGAAAACGATTTGTTCATGTTGCTGAACGAGATTCAAAGATCCGAGTCCCTAAAATGATCCGAACGTCCCACTATTAGGCATCGCTCAACATACGTCACTTACTCCGTTGCTCTGATTGGTTGTAGATCTATCCAACTGAGGTCTTTCGTGGTTGGGTTGAAACACGGCCCAGTGGAGCAGTATCAGACTCACACCTGACTAGAGCTGAGTATGGCCACCTCAGGCTGACTGCCCTGATGGACCATGGGCAGAGTGGACTTGTTTCAGTGGAATGGTAACCAGTATCTGTTGGTGGTAGACTACACTAGCTAAACTCACACAACCTCATTAGCAGCAGTGGAACATTGCAAGTCTATCTTCGGCAGCGTACCGCCGAGGTCATGACAGATAATGGACCCCAGCTCTCGTCAGATCACGACACAGGTGGGGTTCAGATCATGCAGAGCAGGGCCCAAACCGTGCAGTCCTGAGCCTCCGGCACGTTAGCCTACGAGGGAGAGACGACCTCCAGGGTACCTGAGGGACTTTGTGGCTGAATAGCAGGTACCGAGGTGAGACTACGGGGCAGAATGAACCCCCACACTCAGACGAAGGATTGGGCAGTCTAACCCACCTTAGTTCAGATTTTCAGT
>CM040932.1:8858813-8863813 GCA_023029165.1 Gobiocypris rarus | reverse complement strand
GTGTGTTATGTGTGTGTCTGTGTGTGTCTGTGTGTGTGTGTGTCTGTGTGTCTGTGTGTGTGTGTGTGTCTGTGTGTGTCTGTGTGTGTGTGTGTGTGTGTGTTTCAGAGAGCCGGCCGGACCCTGACCTCTACAGTCCGGTGTCTCCGCTCCCGCAGGACGAGCCCGTCTCCACATACTTCGAGGAGAAGGTTCCCATCCCTGAGGATGACCGAGCAAAGGTAGCTTCACGGGTCACTTCCCTCAACACCCCTGAGTTTTCCTCAGACACGGGTCGGGTCAGATATCAGCGGCCTCGGGTTACTTTAGATAAATGTGCTGTTACTGATGGACCCTCGGAGACCCTGACTACTTTCCTTTATTCGTTTCACAATATTTAATAATTTAAATCAAAAGCATATGAAGTAATGCCAGCGTTATGATCCGCCTTCAGTCCTGGATACTCATCTCTGAAGCTGTGATCGCTACAGGAGCTTTACTCTAATATTACAGATCACAATTAACCACACTATAAATAATCAACACTCACTAAAACATTAAAAGCTTTTTTTATATTATCTTAATGTTGATTAATGTATTAATTCTAATGAAACATTAAACAGTGGGTATAATAACATCTTGACAGATTTATTCAGATATACATTAAACATTGAAGAACATGTTAAGTACAAATATAACGAACATGTAATCGTGCATATACACTAAATTGCCAAAAGTTTTGGGATGCCTGCCTTGACACACACATGAACTGGATCAGCGACACACACATGAACTGGATCAGCGACACACACATGAACTGGATCAGCGTCACACACATGAACTGGATCAGCGACACACACATGAACTGGATCAGCGTCACACATGAACTGGATCAGCGACACACACATGAACTGGATCAGCGTCACACATGAACTGGATCAGCGACACACATGAACTGGATCAGCGACACACACATGAACTGGATCAGCGTCACACACATGAACTGGATCAGCGTCACACACATGAACTGGATCAGCGACACACACATGAACTGGATCAGCGTCACACACATGAACTGGATCAGCGTCACACACACATGAACTGGATCAGCGTCACACACATGAACTGGATCAGCGACACACACATGAACTGGATCAGCGTCACACACATGAACTGGATCAGCGACACACACATGAACTGGATCAGCGACACACACATGAACTGGATCAGCGACACACACATGAACTGGATCAGCGTCACACACATGAACTGGATCAGCGACACACACATGAACTGGATCAGCGACACACACATGAACTGGATCAGCGACACACATGAACTGGATCAGCGTCACACATGAACTGGATCAGCGTCACACACATGAACTGGATCAGCGTCACACACATGAACTGGATCAGCGACACACATGAACTGGATCAGCGTCACACACATGAACTGGATCAGCGTCACACACATGAACTGGATCAGCGTCACACACATGAACTGGATCAGCGACACACACATGAACTGGATCAGCGTCACACACATGAACTGGATCAGCGTCACACATGAACTGGATCAGCGTCACACATGAACTGGATCAGCGTCACACACATGAACTGGATCAGCGTCACACACGAACTGGATCAGCGTCACACACATGAACTGGATCAGCGTCACACACATGAACTGGATCAGCGTCACACATGAACTGGATCAGCGACACACACATGAACTGGATCAGCGTCACACACATGAACTGGATCAGCGTCACACACATGAACTGGATCAGCGTCACACACATGAACTGGATCAGCGTCACACATGAACTGGATCAGCGACACACATGAACTGGATCAGCGACACACACATGAACTGGATCAGCGACACACACATGAACTGGATCAGCGACACACGCATGAACTGGATCAGCGACACACATGAACTGGATCAGCGACACACACATGAACTGGATCAGCGACACACACATGAACTGGATCAGCGACACACATGAACTGGATCAGCGACACACACATGAACTGGATCAGCGTCACACACATGAACTGGATCAGCGACACACGCATGAACTGGATCAGCGTCACACACGAACTGGATCAGCGACACACATGAACTGGATCAGCGACACACACACATGAACTGGATCAGCGACACACACATGAACTGGATCAGCGACACACACTGGATCAGCGACACACACATGAACTGGATCAGCGTCACACACATGAACTGGATCAGCGACACACATGAACTGGATCAGCGTCACACACATGAACTGGATCAGCGTCACACAGAACTGGATCAGCGTCACACACATGAACTGGATCAGCGACACACACATGAACTGGATCAGCGACACACATGAACTGGATCAGCGACACACATGAACTGGATCAGCGTCACACACATGAACTGGATCAGCGTCACACACATGAACTGGATCAGCGTCACACATGAACTGGATCAGCGTCACACATGAACTGGATCAGCGACACACACATGAACTGGATCAGCGTCACACATGAACTGGATCAGCGACACACATGAACTGGATCAGCGTCACACATGAACTGGATCAGCGACACACACATGAACTGGATCAGCGACACACACATGAACTGGATCAGCGTCACACATGAACTGGATCAGCGTCACACACATGAACTGGATCAGCGACACACACATGAACTGGATCAGCGTCACACACATGAACTGGATCAGCGTCACACACATGAACTGGATCAGCGTCACACACATGAACTGGATCAGCGACACACATGAACTGGATCAGCGTCACACACATGAACTGGATCAGCGACACACACATGAACTGGATCAGCGACACATGAACTGGATCAGCGTCACATGAACTGGATCAGCGACACACACACATGAACTGGATCAGCGACACACACATGAACTGGATCAGCGACACACACATGAACTGGATCAGCGTCACACACATGAACTGGATCAGCGTCACACACATGAACTGGATCAGCGTCACACACATGAACTGGATCAGCGACACACACATGAACTGGATCAGCGTCACACACATGAACTGGATCAGCGTCACACACATGAACTGGATCAGCGTCACACATGAACTGGATCAGCGACACACACATGAACTGGATCAGCGTCACACACATGAACTGGATCAGCGTCACACACATGAACTGGATCAGCGTCACACACTGGATCAGCGTCACACACATGAACTGGATCAGCGTCACACATGAACTGGATCAGCGTCACACATGAACTGGATCAGCGACACACATGAACTGGATCAGCGTCACACACATGAACTGGATCAGCGTCACACACATGAACTGGATCAGCGTCACACACATGAACTGGATCAGCGTCACACATGAACTGGATCAGCGACACACATGAACTGGATCAGCGACACACACATGAACTGGATCAGCGACACACACATGAACTGGATCAGCGACACACACATGAACTGGATCAGCGACACACACATGAACTGGATCAGCGACACACACATGAACTGGATCAGCGACACACACATGAACTGGATCAGCGACACACACATGAACTGGATCAGCGACACACACATGAACTGGATCAGCGACACACACATGAACTGGATCAGCGACACACACATGAACTGGATCAGCGTCACACACATGAACTGGATCAGCGACACACACATGAACTGGATCAGCGACACACACATGAACTGGATCAGCGACACACACATGAACTGGATCAGCGACACACATGAACTGGATCAGCGACACACATGAACTGGATCAGCGACACACACATGAACTGGATCAGCGCTGGATCAGCGCACACATGAACTGGATCAGCGACACACATGAACTGGATCAGCGCACACACATGAACTGGATCAGCGTCACACACATGAACTGGATCAGCGCCACACACGAACTGGATCAGCGCCACACACATGAACTGGATCAGCGTCACACACATGAACTGGATCAGCGCCACACACATGAACTGGATCAGCGCCACACACATGAACTGGATCAGCGTCACACACATGAACTGGATCAGCGCACACACATGAACTGGATCAGCGCCACACACATGAACTGGATCAGCGACACACATGAACTGGATCAGCGCCACACACATGAACTGGATCAGCGTCACACACATGAACTGGATCAGCGACACACACATGAACTGGATCAGCGACACACACATGAACTGGATCAGCGACACACACATGAACTGGATCAGCGACACACACATGAACTGGATCAGCGTCACACACATGAACTGGATCAGCGTCACACACATGAACTGGATCAGCATCAGACACAGAGAAGAGATTGATTAATAAAGTGGTTGTGTGTGTGTGTGTGTGTGTGTGTGTGCACTAAAGTATTCTCATCTCTTCATCACATGAAGGCGGAGCCACTGGAGTCACATGGGCTATTCTAACCATGGCTTTACTTCCTGTCTGGCCCTTGAAAGTGTCCATCACAGTGCTGTCTATGGAGGGGTCGGAGAGCTCTGGGAGTTCATCAGGAATATCTTCATGTGTGTCTGAAGATGAGTGAAGGTCTGACGGGTTTGACATGAGGAATTAATGACAGGATTCACAGTTTTGGGTGAACTGTCCCTTTAATGCCATCCCATTCCTAATCCGTAGGGTTTAATATGGAGTCGGCCACCCTTTGCAGCTCTAACAGCTTCAGCTCTTCTGGGAAGGCTTTCCTCAAGGTTTAGGAGTGTGTTTATGGGAATTCTTCTAGAAGCGCATTTGTGAGGTCAGGCACTGATGTTGGACGAGAAGGCCTGGCTCGCAGTCTCCGCTCTAATTCATCCCAAAGGTGTTCTATCGGGATGAGCTCAGGACTCTGTGCAGGCCAGTCCAGTTCCTCCACACCAAACTCGCTCATCCATGTCTTTATGGAGCGACGCTTTGTGCACTGGAGCGCAGTCATGTTGGGACAGGAAGGGGCCGTCCCCAAACTGATCCCACAAAG
>CM040932.1:8836313-8853813 GCA_023029165.1 Gobiocypris rarus | reverse complement strand
TGAGTGAGTGAGTGTTTGGGGCTGGATCTGATGAGTGAGTGAGTGTTTGGGGCTGGATCTGATGAGTGAGTGAGTGTTTGGGGCTGGATCTGATGAGTGAGTTAGTGTTTGGGCTCTGGATCTGATGAGTGAGTGTGTGTTTGGGGCTGGATCTGATGAGTGAGTGAGTGTTTGGGGTCTGGATCTGATGAGTGAGTGTGTGTTTGGGGGCTGGATCTGATGAGTGAGTGTGTGTTTGGGGCTCTGGATCTGATGAGTGAGTGAGTGTTTGGGGTCTGGATCTGATGAGTGAGTGTGTGTTTGGGGGCTGGATCTGATGAGTGAGTGTGTGTTTGGGGCTCTGGATCTGATGAGTGAGTGAGTGTTTGGGGCTGGATCTGATGAGTGAGTGAGTGTTTGGGGTCTGGATCTGATGAGTGAGTGAGTGTTTGGGGGCTGGATCTGATGAGTGAGTGAGTGTTTGGGGCTGGATCTGATGAGTGAGTGTGTGTTTGGGGCTGGATCTGATGAGTGAGTGAGTGTTTGGGGCTGGATCTGATGAGTGAGTGAGTGTTTGGGGTCTGGATCTGATGAGTGAGTGAGTGTTTGGGGTCTGGATCTGATGAGTGAGTGTGTGTTTGGGGTCTGGATCTGATGAGTGAGTGAGTGTTTGGGGTCTGGATCTGATGAGTGAGTGAGTGTTTGGGGTCTGGATCTGATGAGTGAGTGAGTGTTTGGGGTCTGGATCTGATGAGTGAGTGAGTGTTTGGGGCTGGATCTGATGAGTGAGTGAGTGTTTGGGGCTGGATCTGATGAGTGAGTGAGTGTTTGGGGCTGGATCTGATGAGTGAGTGAGTGTTTGGGGTCTGGATCTGATGAGTGAGTGTGTGTTTGGGGCTGGATCTGATGAGTGAGTGAGTGTTTGGGGCTGGATCTGATGAGTGAGTGAGTGTTTGGGGTCTGGATCTGATGAGTGAGTGAGTGTTTGGGGTCTGGATCTGATGAGTGAGTGTGTGTTTGGGGGCTGGATCTGATGAGTGAGTGTGTGTTTGGGGGCTGGATCTGATGAGTGAGTGTGTGTTTGGGGCTGGATCTGATGAGTGAGTGAGTGTTTGGGGCTGGATCTGATGAGTGAGTGAGTGTTTGGGGTCTGGATCTGATGAGTGAGTGTGTGTTTGGGCTCTGGATCTGATGAGTGAGTGTGTGTTTGGGGGCTGGATCTGATGAGTGAGTGTGTGTTTGGGGCTGGATCTGATGAGTGAGTGTGTGTTTGGGGCTGGATCTGATGAGTGAGTGAGTGTTTGGGGCTGGATCTGATGAGTGAGTGTGTGTTTGGGGCTGGATCTGATGAGTGAGTGAGTGTTTGGGGGCTGGATCTGATGAGTGAGTGAGTGTTTGGGGTCTGGATCTGATGAGTGAGTGTGTGTTTGGGGCTGGATCTGATGAGTGAGTGTGTGTTTGGGGCTGGATCTGATGAGTGAGTGAGTGTTTGGGGGCTGGATCTGATGAGTGAGTGAGTGTTTGGGGCTGGATCTGATGAGTGAGTTAGTGTTTGGGGCTGGATCTGATGAGTGAGTTAGTGTTTGGGGCTGGATCTGATGAGTGAGTGAGTGTTTGGGGGCTGGATCTGATGAGTGAGTGAGTGTTTGGGGTCTGGATCTGATGAGTGAGTGTGTGTTTGGGGCTGGATCTGATGAGTGAGTTAGTGTTTGGGGCTGGATCTGATGAGTGAGTGTGTGTTTGGGGCTGGATCTGATGAGTGAGTGAGTGTTTGGGGCTGGATCTGATGAGTGAGTGAGTGTTTGGGGTCTGGATCTGATGAGTGAGTGTGTGTTTGGGGCTGGATCTGATAAGTGAGTGTGTGTTTGGGCTCTGGATCTGATGAGTGAGTGTGTGTTTGGGGCTGGATCTGATGAGTGAGTGTGTGTTTGGGGCTGGATCTGATGAGTGAGTGAGTGTTTGGGGCTGGATCTGATGAGTGAGTGAGTGTTTGGGGCTGGATCTGATGAGTGAGTTAGTGTTTGGGGCTGGATCTGATGAGTGAGTGAGTGTTTGGGGTCTGGATCTGATGAGTGAGTGTGTGTTTGGGGGCTGGATCTGATGAGTGAGTGAGTGTTTGGGGTCTGGATCTGATGAGTGAGTGAGTGTTTGGGGCTGGATCTGATGAGTGAGTGAGTGTTTGGGGCTGGATCTGATGAGTGAGTGAGTGTTTGGGGTCTGGATCTGATGAGTGAGTGAGTGTTTGGGGCTGGATCTGATGAGTGAGTGAGTGTTTGGGGCTGGATCTGATGAGTGAGTGAGTGTTTGGGGGCTGGATCTGATGAGTGAGTGTGTGTTTGGGGCTGGATCTGATGAGTGAGTGAGTGTTTGGGGCTGGATCTGATGAGTGAGTGAGTGTTTGGGGCTGGATCTGATGAGTGAGTGAGTGTTTGGGGCTGGATCTGATGAGTGAGTGAGTGTTTGGGGTCTGGATCTGATGAGTGAGTGTGTGTTTGGGGGCTGGATCTGATGAGTGAGTGTGTGTTTGGGGCTGGATCTGATGAGTGAGTGAGTGTTTGGGGCTGGATCTGATGAGTGAGTGAGTGTTTGGGGCTGGATCTGATGAGTGAGTGAGTGTTTGGGGCTGGATCTGATGAGTGAGTGAGTGTTTGGGGCTGGATCTGATGAGTGAGTGAGTGTTTGGGGTCTGGATCTGATGAGTGAGTGTGTGTTTGGGGCTGGATCTGATGAGTGAGTGAGTGTTTGGGGCTGGATCTGATGAGTGAGTGAGTGTTTGGGGTCTGGATCTGATGAGTGAGTGTGTGTTTGGGCTCTGGATCTGATGAGTGAGTGTGTGTTTGGGGCTGGATCTGATGAGTGAGTGTGTGTTTGGGGCTGGATCTGATGAGTGAGTGAGTGTTTGGGGTCTGGATCTGATGAGTGAGTGTGTGTTTGGGCTCTGGATCTGATGAGTGAGTGTTTGGGGTCTGGATCTGATGAGTGAGTGTGTGTTTGGGGCTGGATCTGATGAGTGAGTGAGTGTTTGGGGCTGGATCTGATGAGTGAGTGAGTGTTTGGGGTCTGGATCTGATGAGTGAGTGTGTGTTTGGGGCTGGATCTGATGAGTGAGTGAGTGTTTGGGGGCTGGATCTGATGAGTGAGTGAGTGTTTGGGGCTGGATCTGATGAGTGAGTGAGTGTTTGGGGTCTGGATCTGATGAGTGAGTGTGTGTTTGGGGCTGGATCTGATGAGTGAGTGTGTGTTTGGGGCTGGATCTGATGAGTGAGTGTGTGTTTGGGGCTGGATCTGATGAGTGAGTGAGTGTTTGGGGTCTGGATCTGATGAGTGAGTGTGTGTTTGGGGGCTGGATCTGATGAGTGAGTTAGTGTTTGGGGCTGGATCTGATGAGTGAGTGAGTGTTTGGGGTCTGGATCTGATGAGTGAGTGAGTGTTTGGGGCTGGATCTGATGAGTGAGTGTGTGTTTGGGGGCTGGATCTGATGAGTGAGTGTGTGTTTGGGGCTGGATCTGATGAGTGAGTGTGTGTTTGGGGCTGGATCTGATGAGTGAGTGTGTGTTTGGGGCTGGATCTGATGAGTGAGTGAGTGTTTGGGGCTGGATCTGATGAGTGAGTGAGTGTTTGGGGCTGGATCTGATGAGTGAGTGAGTGTTTGGGCTCTGGATCTGATGAGTGAGTGTGTGTTTGGGCTCTGGATCTGATGAGTGAGTGAGTGTTTGGGGCTGGATCTGATGAGTGAGTGAGTGTTTGGGGTCTGGATCTGATGAGTGAGTGAGTGTTTGGGGCTGGATCTGATGAGGAGTGTGTGTTTGGGGCTGGATCTGATGAGTGAGTGAGTGTTTGGGGTCTGGATCTGATGAGTGAGTGAGTGTTTGGGGTCTGGATCTGATGAGTGAGTGAGTGTTTGGGGTCTGGATCTGATGAGTGAGTGAGTGTTTGGGGTCTGGATCTGATGAGTGAGTGTGTGTTTGGGGCTGGATCTGATGAGTGAGTGAGTGTTTGGGGTCTGGATCTGATGAGTGAGTGAGTGTTTGGGGTCTGGATCTGATGAGTGAGTGTGTGTTTGGCAGTGTTGGGGCTAGTTACTCAAAAAAGTAATATATTACATATTACATATTACTCTCAAAAATAGTAATGCCTTACTTTACTTTATTACTCCTGAGAAAGTAACTAGTTATATTACAAGTTATATTACTAGTTACATTTTTTCTTAATTACTCTATAATGGCCTGAGATGCATCAGATGGAGGAGAACATACAAAGGAGGAGTGTTCTTTAGGGTCTTTATTACGCCAACAACAGACTGGCACTGCCTAGCACAAATAACTACGGTAACACTTTACAATAAGGTTGTATTAGTTAATGCATTAGTTAACATTAACTAATGATGAACTGCACTTATAAAGCATTTATTTATCTTTGTTAATTTCAACATTTACTAATGCATTAATAAAATCTTGTTGACATTAGTTAATGCACTGTGAACTAACATGAACAGCTGTATTTTTATTAACTAGTGTTAACAAAGATTAACTAATGATGAACAGAGGTGTTGTTCATGGTTAGTTTATGTTAACTAATGCGTTAACTAATACAACCTTATTGTAAAGTGTTACCATAACTACAAACAACTGTACTTGTGCAATCAAGTACAAACAAGTATTAACTTCCTCAATGTTTAACAAACACCTCTGGTGCAAACAATCAATATATTTGATTGTCAATTTATAACAAGTCCAAAGATATATTAACTTCCTCAATGTTAAACAAAAACCATCTAGTGCAAAAAATCAATTTGATTACAAGCGGTGGAGAGCAGCTATGTCCCGGGCAGAGTGTGCACTTCACCGTCAAGTTATTTTCCTTCCGTTGAACATACTCAAAATAATTACTGAATCTCCACCCGTCAAAACTAGCTTTCTGTTGCTGGGAACCTTCATCTGAAAAAGAGCTTGCCGTTGTTTACGCTTCCATTTTCCCCATCTGTCTTTGAGGGGTGCCGCTCTGCTGCTGGCTGCCGGTTGTCGACCAATCGGTGATGGTAAATGATACCTCGTACAAACCCAGACCAATCACTGTTCCATTCACGCCTCCTCCCCTTCCCTTCTGTTCTCTGTGTCGTGTGCGATGAAGGTGCTACTGGCAAATGTAACGCAAGTAACTAGCTCGAAAACTGTAATAATATTACCATTTTCAGACGAGTAATGCCTTACACTACCAGTTACTGAAAAAGTAAAGTAACGCTGTTACACCCAACACTGGTGTTTGGGGCTGGATCTGATGAGTGAGTGTGTGTTTGGGGCTGGATCTGATGAGTGAGTGTGTGTTTGGGGGCTGGATCTGATGAGTGAGTGTGTGTTTGGGGCTGGATCTGATGAGTGAGTGAGTGTTTGGGGTCTGGATCTGATGAGTGAGTGAGTGTTTGGGGCTGGATCTGATGAGTGAGTGAGTGTTTGGGGCTGGATCTGATGAGTGAGTGAGTGTTTGGGGCTGGATCTGATGAGTGAGTGAGTGTTTGGGGCTGGATCTGATGAGTGAGTGAGTGTTTGGGGCTGGATCTGATGAGTGAGTGAGTGTTTGGGGCTGGATCTGATGAGTGAGTGAGTGTTTGGGGCTGGATCTGATGAGTGAGTGTGTGTTTGGGGCTGGATCTGATGAGTGAGTGAGTGTTTGGGGCTGGATCTGATGAGTGAGTGAGTGTTTGGGGGCTGGATCTGATGAGTGAGTTAGTGTTTGGGGTCTGGATCTGATGAGTGAGTGAGTGTTTGGGGTCTGGATCTGATGAGTGAGTGAGTGTTTGGGGTCTGGATCTGATGAGTGAGTGAGTGTTTGGGGCTGGATCTGATGAGTGAGTGAGTGTTTGGGGCTGGATCTGATGAGTGAGTTAGTGTTTGGGGTCTGGATCTGATGAGTGAGTGAGTGTTTGGGGCTGGATCTGATGAGTGAGTGAGTGTTTGGGGCTGGATCTGATGAGTGAGTTAGTGTTTGGGGCTGGATCTGATGAGTGAGTGAGTGTTTGGGGTCTGGATCTGATGAGTGAGAGTGTTTGGGGGCTGGATCTGATGAGTGAGTGAGTGTTTGGGGTCTGGATCTGATGAGTGAGTGTGTGTTTGGGGCTGGATCTGATGAGTGAGTGTGTGTTTGGGGCTGGATCTGATGAGTGAGTGAGTGTTTGGGGCTGGATCTGATGAGTGAGTGAGTGTTTGGGCTCTGGATCTGATGAGTGAGTGTGTGTTTGGGGCTGGATCTGATGAGTGAGTGTGTGTTTGGGGGCTGGATCTGATGAGTGAGTGAGTGTTTGGGGCTGGATCTGATGAGTGAGTGAGTGTTTGGGGGCTGGATCTGATGAGTGAGTTAGTGTTTGGGGCTGGATCTGATGAGTGAGTGAGTGTTTGGGGTCTGGATCTGATGAGTGAGTGTGTGTTTGGGGCTGGATCTGATGAGTGAGTGTGTGTTTGGGGCTGGATCTGATGAGTGAGTGAGTGTTTGGGGGCTGGATCTGATGAGTGAGTGAGTGTTTGGGGCTGGATCTGATGAGTGAGTGAGTGTTTGGGGCTGGATCTGATGAGTGAGTGAGTGTTTGGGGCTGGATCTGATGAGTGAGTGAGTGTTTGGGGCTGGATCTGATGAGTGAGTGAGTGTTTGGGGGCTGGATCTGATGAGTGAGTTAGTGTTTGGGGCTGGATCTGATGAGTGAGTGAGTGTTTGGGGTCTGGATCTGATGAGTGAGTGTGTGTTTGGGGCTGGATCTGATGAGTGAGTGTGTGTTTGGGGCTGGATCTGATGAGTGAGTGAGTGTTTGGGGCTGGATCTGATGAGTGAGTGAGTGTTTGGGGCTGGATCTGATGAGTGAGTGAGTGTTTGGGGTCTGGATCTGATGAGTGAGTGAGTGTTTGGGGCTGGATCTGATGAGTGAGTGAGTGTTTGGGGCTGGATCTGATGAGTGAGTGAGTGTTTGGGGCTGGATCTGATGAGTGAGTTAGTGTTTGGGGTCTGGATCTGATGAGTGAGTGTGTGTTTGGGGCTGGATCTGATGAGTGAGTTAGTGTTTGGGGCTGGATCTGATGAGTGAGTGAGTGTTTGGGGCTGGATCTGATGAGTGAGTGTGTGTTTGGGGCTGGATCTGATGAGTGAGTGTGTGTTTGGGGCTGGATCTGATGAGTGAGTTAGTGTTTGGGGCTGGATCTGATGAGTGAGTTAGTGTTTGGGGTCTGGATCTGATGAGTGAGTGTGTGTTTGGGGCTGGATCTGATGAGTGAGTTAGTGTTTGGGGCTGGATCTGATGAGTGAGTGAGTGTTTGGGGCTGGATCTGATGAGTGAGTGTGTGTTTGGGGGCTGGATCTGATGAGTGAGTGTGTGTTTGGGGCTGGATCTGATGAGTGAGTGTGTGTTTGGGGGCTGGATCTGATGAGTGAGTGAGTGTTTGGGGCTGGATCTGATGAGTGAGTGAGTGTTTGGGGCTGGATCTGATGAGTGAGTGTGTGTTTGGGGGCTGGATCTGATGAGTGAGTGAGTGTTTGGGGCTGGATCTGATGAGTGAGTTAGTGTTTGGGGCTGGATCTGATGAGTGAGTGAGTGTTTGGGGTCTGGATCTGATGAGTGAGTGAGTGTTTGGGGTCTGGATCTGATGAGTGAGTGAGTGTTTGGGGTCTGGATCTGATGAGTGAGTGTGTGTTTGGGGCTGGATCTGATGAGTGAGTGTGTGTTTGGGGCTGGATCTGATGAGTGAGTGAGTGTTTGGGGCTGGATCTGATGAGTGAGTTAGTGTTTGGGGCTGGATCTGATGAGTGAGTGAGTGTTTGGGGGCTGGATCTGATGAGTGAGTTAGTGTTTGGGGCTGGATCTGATGAGTGAGTGAGTGTTTGGGGTCTGGATCTGATGAGTGAGTGTGTGTTTGGGGCTGGATCTGATGAGTGAGTGTGTGTTTGGGGTCTGGATCTGATGAGTGAGTGAGTGTTTGGGGTCTGGATCTGATGAATGAGTGAGTGTTTGGGGCTGGATCTGATGAGTGAGTGTGTGTTTGGGGGCTGGATCTGATGAGTGAGTGAGTGTTTGGGGGCTGGATATGATGAGTGAGTGAGTGTTTGGGGTCTGGATCTGATGAGTGAGTGAGTGTTTGGGGCTGGATCTGATGAGTGAGTGTGTGTTTGGGGCTGGATCTGATGAGTGAGTGTGTGTTGGGGCTGGATCTGATGAGTGAGTGAGTGTTTGGGGCTGGATATGATGAGTGAGTGAGTGTTTGGGGCTGGATCTGATGAGTGAGTGAGTGTTTGGGGCTGGATCTGATGAGTGAGTGTGTGTTTGGGGCTGGATCTGATGAGTGAGTGAGTGTTTGGGGCTGGATCTGATGAGTGAGTGTGTGTTTGGGGCTGGATCTGATGAGTGAGTGAGTGTTTGGGGCTGGATCTGATGAGTGAGTGTGTGTTTGGGGCTGGATCTGATGAGTGAGTGAGTGTTTGGGGGCTGGATCTGATGAGTGAGTTAGTGTTTGGGGCTGGATCTGATGAGTGAGTGTGTGTTTGGGGCTGGATCTGATGAGTGAGTGTGTGTTTGGGGCTGGATCTGATGAGTGAGTGAGTGTTTGGGGCTGGATCTGATGAGTGAGTGAGTGTTTGGGGTCTGGATCTGATGAGTGAGTGAGTGTTTGGGGCTGGATCTGATGAGTGAGTTAGTGTTTGGGGCTGGATCTGATGAGTGAGTGAGTGTTTGGGGTCTGGATCTGATGAGTGAGTGTGTGTTTGGGGCTGGATCTGATGAGTGAGTGTGTGTTTGGGGTCTGGATCTGATGAGTGAGTGAGTGTTTGGGGTCTGGATCTGATGAATGAGTGAGTGTTTGGGGCTGGATCTGATGAGTGAGTGTGTGTTTGGGGGCTGGATCTGATGAGTGAGTGAGTGTTTGGGGGCTGGATATGATGAGTGAGTGTGTGGTTGGGGCTGGATCTGATGAGTGAGTGAGTGTTTGGGGTCTGGATCTGATGAGTGAGTGAGTGTTTGGGGTCTGGATCTGATGAATGAGTGAGTGTTTGGGGCTGGATATGATGAGTGAGTGTGTGTTTGGGGTCTGGATCTGATGAATGAGTGAGTGTTTGGGGTCTGGATCTGATGAGTGAGTGAGTGTTTGGGGCTGGATATGATGAGTGAGTGTGTGGTTGGGGCTGGATCTGATGAGTGAGTGAGTGTTTGGGGTCTGGATCTGATGAGTGAGTGTGTGTTTGGGGTCTGGATCTGATGAATGAGTGAGTGTTTGGGGTCTGGATCTGATGAGTGAGTGAGTGTTTGGGGCTGGATCTGATGAGTGAGTGAGTGTTTGGGGCTGGATCTGATGAGTGAGTGTGTGTTTGGGTCTGGATCTGATGAGTGAGTGAGTGTTTGGGGCTGGATCTGATGAGTGAGTGAGTGTTTGGGGCTGGATCTGATGAGTGAGTTAGTGTTTGGGGCTGGATCTGATGAGTGAGTGAGTGTTTGGGGTCTGGATCTGATGAGTGAGTGAGTGTTTGGGGTCTGGATCTGATGAGTGAGTGAGTGTTTGGGGCTGGATCTGATGAGTGAGTGTGTGTTTGGGTCTGGATCTGATGAGTGAGTGAGTGTTTGGGGCTGGATCTGATGAGTGAGTGAGTGTTTGGGGCTGGATCTGATGAGTGAGTGTGTGTTTGGGGCTGGATCTGATGAGTGAGTGTGTGTTTGGGGCTGGATCTGATGAGTGAGTGTGTGTTTGGGTCTGGATCTGATGAGTGAGTGAGTGTTTGGGGCTGGATCTGATGAGTGAGTGTGTGTTTGGGGCTGGATCTGATGAGTGAGTGAGTGTTTGGGGCTGGATCTGATGAGTGAGTGTGTGTTTGGGGCTGGATCTGATGAGTGAGTGTGTGTTTGGGGCTGGATCTGATGAGTGAGTGTGTTTGGGGCTGGATCTGATGAGTGAGTGTGTGTTTGGGGTCTGGATCTGATGAGTGAGTGAGTGTTTGGGGTCTGGATCTGATGAGTGAGTGTGTGTTTGGGGCTGGATCTGATGAGTGAGTGAGTGTTTGGGGCTGGATCTGATGAGTGAGTGTGTGTTTGGGGCTGGATCTGATGAGTGAGTTAGTGTTTGGGGCTGGATCTGATGAGTGAGTGAGTGTTTGGGGCTGGATCTGATGAGTGAGTGTGTGTTTGGGGCTGGATCTGATGAGTGAGTGTGTGTTTGGGGCTGGATCTGATGAGTGAGTGTGTGTTTGGGGCTGGATCTGATGAGTGAGTGTGTGTTTGGGGCTCTGGATCTGATGAGTGAGTGAGTGTTTGGGGTCTGGATCTGATGAGTGAGTGTGTGTTTGGGGCTGGATCTGATGAGTGAGTGTGTGTTTGGGGCTGGATCTGATGAGTGAGTGTGTGTTTGGGGCTGGATCTGATGAGTGAGTTAGTGTTTGGGGCTGGATCTGATGAGTGAGTGTGTGTTTGGGGCTGGATCTGATGAGTGAGTGAGTGTTTGGGGTCTGGATCTGATGAGTGAGTTAGTGTTTGGGGCTGGATCTGATGAGTGAGTGTGTGTTTGGGGCTGGATCTGATGAGTGAGTGAGTGTTTGGGGCTGGATCTGATGAGTGTGTGTGTGTTTGGGGCTGGATCTGATGAGTGAGTGTGTGTTTGGGGCTGGATCTGATGAGTGAGTGCGTGTTTGGGGCTGGATCTGATGAGTGAGTGAGTGTTTGGGGTCTGGATCTGATGAGTGTGTGTTTGGGGTCTGGATCTGATGAGTGAGTGAGTGTTTGGGGCTGGATCTGACGAGTGAGTGAGTGTTTGGGGTCTGGATCTGATGAGTGAGTGAGTGTTTGGGGTCTGGATCTGATGAGTGAGTTAGTGTTTGGGGCTGGATCTGATGAGTGAGTTAGTGTTTGGGGCTGGATCTGATGAGTGAGTGAGTGTTTGGGGCTGGATCTGATGAGTGAGTGTGTGTTTGGGGCTGGATCTGATGAGTGAGTGAGTGTTTGGGGCTGGATCTGATGAGTGAGTGAGTGTTTGGGCTCTGGATCTGATGAGTGAGTGAGTGTTTGGGGTCTGGATCTGATGAGTGAGTGTGTGTTTGGGCTCTGGATCTGATGAGTGAGTGTGTGTTTGGGGCTGGATCTGATGAGTGAGTGTGTGTTTGGGCTCTGGATCTGATGAGTGAGTGAGTGTTTGGGCTCTGGATCTGATGAGTGAGTGAGTGTTTGGGGTCTGGATCTGATGAGTGAGTGTGTGTTTGGGGCTGGATCTGATGAGTGAGTGTGTGTTTGGGGCTGGATCTGATGAGTGAGTGAGTGTTTGGGCTCTGGATCTGATGAGTGAGTGAGTGTTTGGGGTCTGGATCTGATGAGTGAGTGTGTGTTTGGGCTCTGGATCTGATGAGTGAGTGTGTGTTTGGGGCTGGATCTGATGAGTGAGTGAGTGTTTGGGCTCTGGATCTGATGAGTGAGTGAGTGTTTGGGCTCTGGATCTGATGAGTGTGTGTTTGGGCTCTGGATCTGATGAGTGTGTGTTTGGGCTCTGGATCTGATGAGTGTGTGTTTGGGCTCTGGATCTGATGAGTGTGTGTTTGGGCTCTGGATCTGATGAGTGTGTGTTTCGCTCAGGTCTGAGGAAGCTGGAGGCGTTCTTCGGGTTCCTCATCACCATCATGGCGCTCAGCTTTGGCTTCGAGGTTCAGTACAGCACGTTCTCTTCAGATTGGCTCTTTGAGCGGTGGCAGTGTGTGACCGTGGTGTGTGTGTGTGTGTGTGTGTTTGCAGTATGTGCGTGTGGCTCCGGACCAGGCGGAGGTGCTGAAGGGCATGTTTGTGCCGTACTGTAGCGGCTGTGGACCCGTGCAGCTGGAGCAGGCCGTTGGGATCGTGGGAGCTGTCATTATGCCTCACAACATCTATCTGCATTCGGCTCTCGTTAAGGTCAGCACACCTCCGCTCACTCGGCTCTGGACCGCCACCAAAAGGGTCGCAAATGCAGTCAGTTTTTGATAATGTGCGAGTGAACATTGAGATGCATTGGTGCGAGTGCACACGCTTGATAATAACAATGAGGCAATAATAATTGTTTTAATTAAAGTATGTTTAAAATCAAAATCATGTAATCGAACTATAGTTTTATATAAAAACATTTAAAAATGTGTAATATAATGGTGTTGTTACACTTTACAGCAGATCCTGGTTTAAAACTGACCAAATGATATTTAATCCACACTAGGGATGGGCATTCGATTAAATTTTCTTAGTCGATCGTCGGGAGAGTTAACGATCGACTATTGATTAATCATTAATATTTTTAATAATAAAATTAATTATTTAACTTTTATAATTCAAAAATGCAATAAATACAAAAAAAAAGCGTGTTTTTCCTCGATGTGACCTTTATTACAAGATCAACTTGTGGCAGTTAAACTACGCTCAGACAAACCCAACATATATATTTCATGAACGTTAATGTTATGTTTCCATGGCTGCGAGGTAACATTTAATTGCGAACCTATTATTTATTTTGTAAATAAAGCATTGTGCTTCACTCCTGTCATAATATTCACGTAAAACAGTATTCACATTCAAAAAAAAATATTGTTTGGCCGACCACCGCCGGAGTGTCACCGGCACAGATCTAGACCTCCGCTGTGGTAAAAACTGCCACCATCACGCGTGTTCTGTGCTAAATATAAGCATGTTGACATGATCTGGGGTCAGATGTGACCGGCCGGTGACAGTCAGTCCAGCCGCCGAACACACCCGCTCTGAGGGGACTGACGTTACCGGGATGCACAGACCTCCGCGCTAACTTGGCCAGCCCGGGAAAACTTATTCCGTTCCCTTTTCACCGGTCTGTAGATGTGCAGTTCAGGGGTGGGGAGTCTCCCTCAGGAAGTTCTGCTTCGATGCCAGCCTCACATTGAGTGGTATTGCACCCTGGTGGTAAAATGTTGAATTGCTGACTCACACTACGCAACGCAACCTGCATTAGATAAAATAAAATAAAAATCATTAGATTAATCTATAACAAATTAACGTGATCGACGAAATTCTTAACGATCAGTTATCGATCATCGATTAATCATGCCTAATCCAGACTTAATCTTAAATGTGTCCTCTTCTTTACGACAGAAATGCTTCCACCGCTGTAATGTCTTGAATAAGAACATGGACATCAAACTCACAGCGAGCGTCTGGACGTTCACATCAGCGATACACATCTCATTTTTATAATCCAATATCTCGATATTTCGAAGTAACGTTACATCCCTACTATTCAGTGTTTTCAACCACACAAGGTTTATTTTACATTTCACACATTTAGATACTCAAGTTCTAGCAAAGCCATGCATTCAGATGTCCAGCGGCCTGACGTGCTGAGCTCATCTCAGAGTTTCTGCATACAGATCGCAGGCTGGTAAACCCCATCACGCTACCATTGGCCCGTGGTGATGATGTGGTAAAGTGGGTGTGTCTCTAAGGCTCCGCCTTCTTTGAGGTTCTGTAAAAACACGAACACTGAGAGACGCTTCATAGTACAAACTGAATTTTCTGTATTAAAAACACAATGTCATTTTAAACTTCATCAGGGAAAACATGCTTGTGTTATTAATAGTTTTACGCCGGCGCTGATTCCTGTGTTTTTCTTTGCTTCAGTCTCGAGACGTCGATCGAGGCAACAAGAAGGAGGTGAAGGAGGCCAACAAGTACTACTTCATCGAGTCCTCCATCGCGCTCTTCGTCTCCTTCCTCATCAATGTGTTTGTGGTGGCCGTCTTTGCCGAGGCGTTTTACGGCAAGACAAACATGGAAGTGGTGAGCACTTTATATCTGCTTCCTGTTGGAGGTGTTAGCATTAGCATTAGGGCTGTCACTAACCATAGGTTTGGTAACTGAGTAATCGGCCAACTATTTTGACGATTGACAGTTTAATCGTTTGATTATATTTAATATTTTGATGATTAATCGAGTAATTGGATATTTTTTGGGGTTTTAATAAAAATAGACCCAAGCAAACATTAGTCTTTTAAATGGTTTAATACTGACCATATTATATTTAATCCAAACATAATCTTTAATGTGTCCTCTTGTTTACGACAGAAATGCTTCCGCCGCTGTAATGTCTTGAATAAGAACATGGACATCAAACTCAGAGCGAGCGTCTGGACTTTTATTTTGAAATCGTGCAGACCAGTATATTTAGTGACGTATAATGGTGTATTCTCCAGTGTTGGCGTAGGTTTATAAATGACTTGAACATCATAAGCAGCCCAAACTCTCAGCGTGTGCAGAGATGCGTTCGAGACACTCCTGTGGAGCAGCGTTTACTGTGAACGGAGACGCACGGGATGATTAAAGCACTCAGAAGCATTATCATCTGTGCTGACGGATGTTTTTAACTGGTTTAATACATTGTGCAGCCTTAGAAACAGTGTAATGGATTCTCGTCTGTGGAATGGCCACTTCCGGTATCCGCCCGTTTCTCGAGGAATCGTGACAGCCCTAAGTGGTGTATTTGAGTGCGTTTCACATGTTGATGTATGAACGTATGGCTGCGGTTTCTCTCAGCTCTTGATTGATGTGTTTCCTTCAGGGCCAGCAGTGCAACGCCACAGGAAGTCCTCAGAGTAACCTCTTTCCAGCCAACAACGACACGCTGGAGGTCGACATCTACAAAGGGGTATGACCCGAGCATTTCAAAATCAATACAGCAGTGTCCAACAGGCATATGTTGATGACCCTACAGGACAGATTAAAACAGCTAAATATCAACACAATATTTCATATTTATAAATAAATATATTTATAAATATGACGGAAAACACTAAAGTTGGTAAACTTATTATCTGATCAAATTATTTAGCAAAAAAAGGCAAACTACAGCTACAGGTTTAATTTTACTCTTCAAACTAATGCACAGAAAAACTGAAAGCTGACAGGAAGAAGCACACTCTGATACAGCATCATCAGCATTAAAGGGTTACTTCAGTGATTAGCATTAAGCTTTGTATCAGTAGAAAGCTGGGAGTATATTCAAATTATCGTACCTTCCCCCCATCATATCCCCCTGAGACCAGAGAATTATGCATTTTATTTCTGGAAAAAATCCTCTGATGACGCAAATATACCTCAGCTCATGTGATGTGAATCCCGCTCTTACCTCAGCTCATGTGATGTGAATCCCGCTCTTACCTCAGCTCATGTGATGTGAATCCCGCTCTTACCTCAGCTCATGTGATGTGAATCCTCGCACCTCAGCTCATGTGATGTGAATCCCGCTACCTCAGCTCATGTGATGTGAATCCCGCTCTTACCTCAGCTCATGTGATGGGAATCCGCATTCACCTCAGCTCATGTGATGCGAATCCCGCTCTTACCTCAGCTCATGTGATGCGAATCCCGCTCTTACCTCAGCTCATGTGATGCGAATCCCGCTCTTACCTCAGCTCATGTGATGCGAATCCCGCTCTTACCTCAGCTCATGTGATGCGAATCCCGCTCTTACCTCAGCTCATGTGATGGGAATCCCGCATTCACCTCAGCTCATGTGATGCGAATCCCGCTCTTATCTCAGCTCATGTGATGTGAATCCCGCTCTTACCTCAGCTCATGTGATGGGAATCCCGCATTCACCTCAGCTCATGTGATGCGAATCCCGCTCTTACCTCAGCTCATGTGATGTGAATCCCGCTCTTACCTCAGCTCATGTGATGTGAGTCCCGCTCTTACCTCACCTCATGTGATGTGAATCCCGCGATTACCTCAGCTCATGTGATGCGAATCCCGCTTACCTCAGCTCATGTGATGTGAATCCCGCTCTTACCTCAGCTCATGTGATGCGAATCCCGCTCTTACCTCAGCTCATGTGATGTGAATCCCGCTCTTACCTCAGCTCATGTGATGTGAATCCCGCATTCACCTCAGCTCATGTGATGCGAATCCCGCTCTTACCTCAGCTCATGTGATGTGAATCCCGCTCTTACCTCAGCTCATGTGATGTGAATCCCGCTCTTACCTCAGCTCATGTGATGTGAATCCCGCTCTTACCTCAGCTCATGTGATGTGAATCCCGCTCTTACCTCAGCTCATGTGATGTGAATCCCGCTCTTACCTCAGCTCATGTGATGTGAATCCCGCTCTTACCTCAGCTCATGTGATGTGAATCCCGCTCTTACCTCAGCTCATGTGATGTGAATCCTCTTACCTCAGCTCATGTGATGTGAATCCCGCTCTTACCTCAGCTCATGTGATGTGAATCCGCTCTTACCTCAGCTCATGTGATGTGAATCCCGCGCTCACCTCAGCTCATGTGATGTGAATCCCGCTCTTACCTCAGCTCATGTGATGTGAATCCCGCTCTTACCTCAGCTCATGTGATGTGAATCCCATGATTACCTCAGCTCATGTGATGAGAATCCCGTGATTACCTCAGCTCATGTGATGTGAATCCCGCTCTTACCTCAGCTCATGTGATGTGAATCCCGCCTTACCTCAGCTCATGTGATGTGAATCCCGCCTTACCTCAGCTCATGTGAATCCCGCTCTTACCTCAGCTCATGTGATGTGAATCCCGCTCTTACCTCAGCTCATGTGATGCGAATCCCGTGATTACCTCAGCTCATGTGATGAGAATCCCGTGATTACCTCAGCTCATGTGATGTGAATCCCGCTCACCTCAGCTCATGTGATGTGAATCCCGCCTTACCTCAGCTCATGTGATGCGAATCCCGCCTTACCTCAGCTCATGTGATGTGAATCCCGCTTACCTCAGCTCATGTGATGCGAATCCCGCCTTACCTCAGCTCATGTGATGCGAATCCCGCTCTTACCTCAGCTCATGTGATGTGAATCCCGCTCTTACCTCAGCTCATGTGATGTGAATCCCGCTCTTACCTCAGCTCATGTGATGCGATCCCGCCTTACCTCAGCTCATGTGATGCGAATCCCGCTCTTACCTCAGCTCATGTGATGTGAATCCCGTGATTACCTCAGCTCATGTGATGCGAATCCCGCTCTTACCTCAGCTCATGTGATGCGAATCCCGCTCTTACCTCAGCTCATGTGATGTGAATCCCGCTCTTACCTCAGCTCATGTGATGTGAATCCCGCTCTTACCTCAGCTCATGTGATGTGAATCCCGCTCTTACCTCAGCTCATGTGATGTGAATCCCGTGATTACCTCAGCTCATGTGATGTGAATCCCGCTCTTACCTCAGCTCATGTGATGTGAATCCCGCTCTTACCTCAGCTCATGTGATGTGAATCCCGTGATTACCTCAGCTCATGTGATGTGAATCCCGTGATTACCTCAGCTCATGTGATGTGAATCCCGCCTTACCTCAGCTCATGTGATGTGAATCCCGCTCTTACCTCAGCTCATGTGATGTGAATCCCGCTCTTACCTCAGCTCATGTGATGTGAATCCCGCTCTTACCTCAGCTCATGTGATGCGAATCCGCTCTTACCTCAGCTCATGTGATGTGAATCCCGTGATTACCTCAGCTCATGTGATGTGAATCCCGCCTTACCTCAGCTCATGTGATGTGAATCCCGCCTACCTCAGCT
>CM040932.1:8831214-8835813 GCA_023029165.1 Gobiocypris rarus | reverse complement strand
TAACTGTTTATTATTTAAATAATTCACTTATTGTGTACATACATGTTTATACATTGTACTTATATTTAAAAATATATGTGCATGTAATTACAGCTGTAATTTTGTTGGTGGTAATACTTTCATTAAGGGGGTCAAAACTTTTGCACAGTAAGATTTCATAACAAAATTGTGTACATAATAAGATAACCCTAGGACAACCTGATAATTCATGATAATTCATGCTAATAACAACAAAGTGCTAGCAATGCAAACCACATGTTAAAACGTTCCAGAAATTTTGTAATCAATGCAAGTAATGTGTTAAATCATGTTAACAGGCTAATTAATGTTAACAAACATGCTAATTAAGCTAGTCAAAAATGTTAATTCACGTTACCAATATGCTAATTCATGTTAGCAAAATGCTAATCATGTTACCAACATGTTAAAAAATGCTAGAAACATGCTAGCAAATTGTTCATTTGTGCCAGTAATGTCTTAATTCATACTAGAAATGTATAAAACAAATGCTAACAACATGCTAATTCATAATAGCAACATGCTAATTCATTAAAACATGTTAAGTAATGAACGTGTGTTAAATCATGCCAACAACAGGTTAATTAATGTTAAAAAACATGCTAATTAATGATATTAAATATGTTAATTAATTATATAAAATATGCTAATTCATGTTAGCAATGTGGCAATCATGTTAGCAAAATGTTACAAATGCTATAAACATGCTAGCAATGTGTACATTCGTGGCAGTAATGTGTTCATGCTAGAAATGTGATAAAATTGTTTAACAAAATGCTAATGCATAATAGCAACATGTTAATTAATGTTAGCAATGTGCTTATCATGTTATCAACATGTTAAAACATGCTAGGAACATGTTAATTAATGTTAGCAATACTTGATAATTCATGTAAACAACATGCTAATTCATGTTAACAATGTGCTACTCATGTTAACAAACTGTTAAAACATGCTAGTAATAATTTAGCAATGTGTTAAAACATGCTAGCAACATGCTAATTTATTCCAACAACATGCTGATTCATGTTAGCAATGTGCACATCATGTTAACAAAATGCTAAAACATGGTAGCAACAAGATAATTGATAGTAGCAACATTTGAAATCATACTAGCAAAATAATGTTAACAATTGTTAATCCGTGCAAACAAAGTGCTAATTAATGCTAGCGTGTTAAAACATGCTAACAAAATGCCATATAATGTTAACCAAATGTAAAATCATGCTAGTGCTAATTCAAATTAGAACAAGTTAGCAACATGCTAATTCATGCTAGAAATGTGTTTCTCTTTCAACTTCACTAAATTTAAAGCTCATTGAAACGTCAAGCCAACATCAAAGTTTGTCCCAACAAACTCTACTCATATACAGTAACATCTATAAGTTCACTGTTGACCCTTAACCCTTCCCATACCGCCTGACCTGTGCTTGACCTTACCCGTATCCACCTCATAGCAAGTATAGAAAGGCACCCAACATTAAGTGTGACCAAAAATGGACTTTGAAATAAACAAATAACACCTTAAAGATAGCTCGATCTGTGAAATCCCCAAATGCATGAACCCTTGGCTCTGTAGAGTTCAGTGTTGTTTGATGTGGAGTTGAGGGTGGGAAGGACAGTGTCTATGTAAATGACTATACATGATCAGCCCTCCGCGGTCCTCCCCGTCCCGGCTGTATACATCGCCTATTTAGTCATGTCCCTTTGTGTGCCGGCCACGCTTTGTCAGAGACTTTAAAAGACTTCCTTTACGAGGCATTGGTCTTTGAATATTAACCGTGTGATCACACAAGGAGCATTTTGTAAAAACAGCTGAGAGTCTCTTCCTTTGAGAGTCCATGAAGCCCCTGTGATACATCTTGATGTAGACCTTTGTGTTTCAGAAGAGGCAAACAAGTGTTTGTATTTATTCAAGTCTGTTTCACAAACTGACCACTGAGATGAACCTGCAAAGTGCACAGTGCCTGAAAACATAACATTTCTGGACTTCTGGTTATAAAAGAAATACATAAATAAAGAAATAGTCTGGCTGAGTGCCAAAAAACATAACATTTCACAGCGACACAGTGTGCAAAATACATTAAAACTCATATTTTTTGGAATGTTACCATTATGCTATAACGTAGCCAGCACGTGGAGGCTTGTTTACGTTTTTAACCAATGATATATCAGATATTGATTTGACACCACTTTCAGCCAATCATTTGTTTGACCCAAGATCTTATAGAGACAGAGCGACACGTGTCATAATCTAAAAACCACGCCCACCGTCTCCATTGACTTTGTATTGGGTGAGACTGCCTCCTTGTCATTTCTGACTTATAACTAAAAAAAGGAACAATGTCTAAAAGCTGATATGTGACAAGGTGTACAGAAAACAAGCTAAAAAAAACAGAACCAAAAACCCAGAAGTGTTTATAAGCTGCTGACCCAAAAAACGAGCGTTTAGGACACAGAAGATACAGGCAATTGAGACAAAGCATGACATGTTATATTACTCTGAGAGCTACACCCTACACAGAAATATCATATACAAAACTGACATTTGAATATTTGACTAAATGTTTACTGCACACTGAGACATACTGAGTGTCACGATCCCAACATTTACCCATTCTTCCTGCTGAAGCTTTACATCTTATTGCCTGTATCCACTTTCTTCTCCTGAAACGCTTGTTTTTTTGGGTCGACAGCTTATAAAAACTTAGTTCTGTGTTTTTTAGCTTGTTTGCTAAAACTTTTAGAGGTTGTTCGTTTTTTTGTAATAAGTCCGAAATGATTAGGAGGCCACTTCACGCAATACAAAATCAATTGAGAATGTTGGAGTGGGCATGGCCTAGGCCTAAATGCGCTCGAACTCTATGGATATGGTGGTCCAGTGCGTTAAACCATTGAGCTAATATGCAAAAGTTATCTGGTTCGATCCCAATGGTCACCACCAGTGTGTCCTTGAGCAAGGCACTTTACTCCAAGTTGCTCCAGGGGGATTATAATAAGGGCACTGTAAAATGTAAATGGCATTAGATGCAATGCTGTGTCCCAATGAGGATTCAAGAGTTAGTTTAAGCCAATTCAGCACAACTCCAAAAAAGAAGGACAAATCCTTGTCTTTCTTTTCGGCATCCGGCTGCACTGGATGCCGGACAGGGTGCTTAAAATCCGGACTGTCCAGCCAAAATATGGACCTATGTCCACCCTACCCTATACTGTCCACTAGGGATTCACAATATCGGCCGATATATGTTCATTTTTAATGTTATCATTATCGTCCTGATAAGACATTTTCTCTAATGTATTAAAGCTGAAAAATAATGTATAATTTCCTCTAGCGGAGACACTTCAGATGCGCTCTGTTCATCATGATGGGTTTGAATCGCTTGAAATATGATTGGAATCACTTCAAAGAAGGAAAATACGGTTCAGTGCAACATAATTGTGTGTTTGGGATATGGATTTAATGGTGAGACTTTTGTTTTTGTAATCAGGCTCTCAAAAATATAATTAGATTTATTGGCCGATATATCGGTTATCGGCTTTCAAATATAAAGAATTATCGGCATCCTAAATTTTGATATCCCTAAAGTGACCACCCATACATATATTAAAGGATTAGGAACATTTCCTGATAATTTCCTCACCCCCATCTCATCCAAAATGTTCATGTCTTTCTTTCTTCTGTCGAAAATGCATTTTTGAGGAAAACATTGACGGATTTTTCTCCACATAATGGATTTAAAGGAACCAACGGTTGATGGTCCAAATCAGTGCAGTTTCAGAGGAAGGGCTTCAGAGGCTCTGACCGATCCCAGAGGAATAGGGTCTGATCCAGACAAACCGTTGGTCATTTCACAAAAAAAAACTAAAAAACATTTACTTACTTTTTTAACCACAAATGCTCGACTTTGGAGTTTTTCGGTGGAAGTGCCTCTCATGTTCTCCTCCAACTGTAAAATGTTTAGGCATCGTTGTTTATCTTTATTTTTGTAAAGGCCGTTTGATTTAGTCTTTGCACATTCATTTTAATACTGGGTCCACGTCCGTGACCTTTCCGATGTGATGCACGCAGTGAAGAATAACAACACCGAAGTTGAGCATTTGTGGTTAAAATGGCCGATGGTTTGTCTGGATCAGACCTGTTCCTCTGGGATCGTGCAGAGCCTCTGAAGCTCTTCCTTTCAAACTGCATTGATTTGGACCTCCAACCGAAATATGGTTTTGCAAGCAAATGCAAAAGCATTGAAAAATAATTGATCCTTCCATCTTTTTTTTACCAACATTGTTCAAAATGTTTTGTGTTCTACAGGATAAATAAGTCATGCCGGTTTCAATTGACATGAGTGTCACGGACTGCATTTCCCATCATCCTCCCTGGCACCTAACCACACACATCTGGAACCCCGATGTGTGTGTGTGTGTTGTGTGTGTGCTCCAGTGATTATGACTAAAATTTTAAAGTTTAATTTAGAAATAAAAGGCATTTTTCCTACCCAGACCAAAGAATGCACAGTGAAACCGAATACAGATAAACAATGCTCAACTGAGACATTGACATTGTTGAAAATAAATAAGCACATTCCT